>JALMQS010000099.1:66991101-67112275 GCA_024734495.1 Forficula auricularia
TCTATTAACCATCTTAGAGATTGACACTTGACAATTAGTTTTTCGGCATTTGGTTTCAATTCTAAGGAAATGAATACATCCCTTCTAAAAATTACGTACCACTAACTAATCCTATTTAATAGAATAAATAATAGAGGAAGAGACTAAAAAATCCTTATTAAAATATATTAATTGTCATAATTCCATTCCTGGCTATTGATTTTTTATTTAAAATCATTCAAAAAAATCAATAGCCAAATATGGCATTTTAATAATAAATATATTTTAAAACCTTTTTTTTTAGTCTCGTCCTCTATTTTTGTACTTTATGTTGTAAATTGATTGTAAAGAAAACCAAGCCTAAAAATTAATATTTAATAAAGGTCGCTCGAAAACGTCGAAAATCAATCACTACGAAATTGTTAAAATTCTTGAGCGATCTTTAATGATTCATATTTTGAGCTGAAATTTTCAGTCACTATTTTTATAACACATAGAAAAACTTTCTGTATTGAAAATAAAAATTTTCAAAAAAATAATTAATTGATATTTTTATATTTTTGAAATTTTTAAAATTCTTCAGCTATCACTAAAAATTTTTTTTATCGAGCTATAATTTGGAGACGCTTCTTAAAATATGAAATGTAACAAATTTTCACACGAGATTCAAAAAAAGTAAAATAGTCTATCAAAATGGATCATCTTAATATAGTTCAGGGAGATTTAATAAAAAATTCTATTTGTTTTATGTAAGAAATGTAAATACATTATGAATTAAGTATCCCATGCATCTTTTTTGCTAAAGCTAAAAATCCCTGCTAAGGGAACTATTCTAGCTCAAACCGTTCACTGACAAAAATATTGTCAAATCACTAAAAGCTAGAAACGATATAAACAATTAGTGAAAAAGTTTTTACTATTTTATTATTATTATTTTTAATTTTCATCAAATCCTTAAGTCTTTGAAAAAACTTATCTATTAGTTTGAAATTTACAAATATGGTATTTCCTTATAAAAATAATATAATATAAAATATTTTTTGAATAACCTGTTTGCTTCGTTGAATCTTTCCCGCGGAGAAGCGGAAACGTCTTTTTTTTATTTTTGAAAAAAGTTCTTAAACTAGAAATCCCAAAATCTTATCGGTTATTGATTTTAGAAATGCAAATATTTTGACACCATAATGGACTTTGTATAATTTTCCATTTTTGAGTTATCAAGAAATTACTTTAATTTTGGGAAAAAAAAATATAAAAAAATCGCCCCTCCCCCTTCTTCCAAAATTCTGATTACATCCCTGTTTTGGTCCATCTCTTGTGTGTACATTCTATTTCATTTAATTAATAAAAAATTAATAGAAATGTTTATTTGAAAATTCCCATTTATTGAAATTCAAAGAAATTGATAAAAAGCTGGCTGGTGTCTTTCCTTTCAATCAATGCTCATTTTATTCTAAGCAAGCAGACGGATAATATCTCTTGCCAGCCAGTCAGCCAAAGGTAAGACAAACGTCATATTGGTACTTTCTAGATTCCTAAAACATACTTTCTCTTATCCTAACTGCTTATTATACTTATTATAATTAACATTATACTTTAGAGGGTGATCCAAACTTCATTTACTATAAAAATATGAATATACAGGGTGGTCCAAATTTCATTTACTATAAAAATATGAATATACAGGGTGGTCCAAATTTCATTTACTATATAAATATGAATATATAGGGTGGTCCAAATTACTTTTACTATAAAAATATGAATCTGAAGGGTAGTCAAAAATTCATTTACTATAAAAATATGTATATACAGGGCGGTCCAAATTTCATTTACTATAAAAATATGAATATACAGGGTGGTCCAAATTTCATTTATTATAAAAATATGAATATAAAGGGTAGTCAAAAATTCATTTACTATAAAAATATGAATATACAGGGTGGTCCAAATTTCATTTACTATAAAAATATGAATATACAGGGTGGTCCAAATTTCATTTACTATAAAAATATGAATATACAGGATGGTCCAAATTTCATTTACTATAAAAATATGAATATATATGGGTAGTCCAAACTTCATTTTCTATAAAAATTTGATTATATATTATAAATGTTATATAGAACAGTTTTTCTTTAATAATCCATTAAAATGTCACTCACAACAGTTCTTCGCCATAAGGTGTTAAAAGTTGAAATTTCGAAGTTTATATCTCGATTTAAGCATAGCTAAGCTCCCTGAAATTTTTACGCCGTCTAGATTAAATCTTAACCGAGGGGCCCATACTATGATCCGAAATTCCGTAGGATTTTTTTTCTTTTTTTTTTTTGAAAACAACCTTAATAGAAAAATCTTTTTTTAAGAGTCGTTACGAACCGGCTAAGATTCCGTCATTTTTCATACATATCTAAACAGGAGTAAGCATAAAAAATTCCCGAGCTACGTGATGCTCTGTGGATGTGTAATTTCCTATCTAGTCGTTAAGCGAGTGAATTAGTGACTGGATATATAAGTATATATATATATGGGTAGTGAAAAATGTTCTACTCTTAATTGTGGGTTGCATGACAACAAAGTTTGGGAGTCTCTGCAATTAGACTATTGACAGTCCAGTTTGTAAGCTCGTCAAGATGATCGGAAAACTTGAAATATATAAACTTTACCTGTTATTTTACTGTTGAACACCATTGTGGTTTAACCCTCTTCAAATGACAAATGTTTGACTACAAACTAACACCGCATTCACTTGGTTTAATTTATCATCAATCTTCTGTAAATATAAATACTTAGGTATAATTAACGATCATGAAAATAACGCAATTGTTTAAACCTATGATGAATTTAGCGGGAACTAAACAAATCTTCGATGCTGTTGTTTTCTATCAAAAGAGCCATAGATTAAAAATCTCAACAGCTTGATAAATAATAATTATTTATTCAAGAGTTTACTGTGTAGTCTCGAGTGGTTAATTGAAAGAATTAATTCTACCAAAAAGCTGAAAACCCAATGAAGAATAAGAAATGAACATCTGAAAGAGAACAGAAAGAATGGTAGTTAACTATGATTGAAATCGAGTGAGTTTTTCAATTTTTAAAAAAGATGCCGTTTTTTAAAAATGAATCGTCACTAGCTGCTATATTTTTTTCAGATTGTTACCAAAGATTTAAAGTCTGGGAATCAAAGATCTTATTACATATGTTTTATTCATTTTAGAAATGCATTTTCCCCATCATGAGTCGGACCTAAGTGCCAAAGCCTCCCGTGTAGTTGGCTTAACCCTAGAAAAAAGTGTGCAATGCAAGCAAATTTCACTCAAATTATAAAAATCTAAAATGTAAGATTCCACTAACGACTGAATGAAACTTAGAGGGAAATTTAAAGCAAATTTTACAGTTGTTTATAATTTGAGTAAAATTTCCTTCCATGCCATATACTAACTTACCTATGTATAATATATAGTAGGTTTATTTATCTTGGGCCAAACCAACGGCCCGGAAAGTGGGGTCGATCCCTTCTGACATGAATAAAACTCTAAACAAAGTATATATATTTAATCGCCAGTTACCTGTGTATTATTTGATTTTTTACCCCTTTTTTAGAATGTCCGATATGAAGAAAAGCATTTTATAAAAATGATTTATTTTTCTCTGCCTATATTCCTATTCTATCACTGAGAACAGATTAGATTTCGAAATTACTAGCTAGCGGATGAAAAATGCAGAAAATCAAATCTTTAAATGGCAAGCTCTTGAAAGGGCATAGATAATGAGCTGTAATTAGGCACACTAGCTTATATTAATAAACTGCACCTCTGTGTCAACAAAAGCCAAATTTGGGGATTTTTAAGGAAAATTTATTTCCCCCTCATCACTTTCTCTAGAGGAAAATAACTTTGAGCAATTGAGTCATTCGATGTGAGACATTCAGTGTCAACATCGATAGTATTATATTATATACATAAAATGGCACATAGAAACCTCTTTTCAGAGATCAAATTTAGCCTTTTCACTAAATATCTTTAACGGCCTTTTGGTAAACATGATTAGAATTTGTTGATATCTTATAATTTTCATTCAACATTTCGAGTCTAACTAAATCATTTCTTCACTAAATATTGTTAAGGTCCTTTTAAATCAGAAAGCTCTTAATTTGCTTTTTTATATCTTTCCTTTTTCGTAATATGATTTGTTGATTATTATTATTGAATAAGCAAACCCAGTAGAAATATTTTACTCCAATAAGGTATACATGATGTATTTTTTTAATTAGTCTTCTTTTGATTGATTATTTATTTATTCTTTATGAAGAAATATGAAAAAGTTAAAAGTATTTTCTTCAATATTATTAGTCATAACGTCATAACAATTATAGTAAAAAAAAATTAAATTTGAGCTCTTTTCAAATGAGTTGCTTTAATACTTTATTCTATTTACTTTTGGGCCCGGGCTAGAAGTTAAATTTTAATTTAATTTAATCACAGTAAAGAGTTAAAATTAGTCAGATTAAGAAGAAGAAGTGGAGGGTAGAAGCAAAATATTAATAAATTAGGTCAGAGTTGAAACGACTGGCTTCGTCATCTGTTCCATGTATCGCTATTAGTAATAAAGAAGAACAGACAGACAGAGCGATTTCAAGGGCGTAGGGAATTGAGGAATCTTCTGGAGAGTGAAGTATGGACTTCAATGGAAATGTCTGGCATTTTAGTTATCCAATCAATAATGATAATCGACCACAAAGTCATAAATAAGCTCTAGTTTCTATCTCTTATTTTTCTAGAGATAATTCTGTACTCTCTGATTAGAAAAGTCATCAATTTTTGAAAACTTAGATGTTTTTACTTTTTCTGAATCGGTAGCGGTCGGATTCCCCAAGTTGGGGACTCATTATCAAGTTCCACGCACACTGTTTAAAATTTAACCGCCTAAAATTTAATACCCTATATACAAACAAACCCACTTAGTATAAAGGAACTTTTTTTCATTTTTCACAATTTGAAATTCCAATGTATAAAGAGAGAAATTCTCCCTAAACGTTCGGGCTTTAATAAACCTTTAAAAATTGTTTTTTAAAAAATTTGTATTTTATGTGTAAAATCTATGAAAAAAAAATGGGGAATGAGATATCTTTATTGACATTCTTAAATACTTTGGTTTAGGATATTTATTATTCTTCTTCTAAGACTGCCATACCCGAAACGGATGTCGGCGCCTCTCCACATATACCTGTGCTGAGTGTGTTTAGTTGTTTTACACAGATATACGGGACCTACTTTTTAACGCCAGTTCCGAACGGCTAATTTGGAGAGGTTACTTGGCAATTATACTCTTGGTAGGTTGCCATTACTTTCCAAGAGGAGGCAACTGCAAATATCTATCTGCCGAGACTCGGTCTAGAACCAGCGATCTTCGATTCAGCGACCCAACACTCTATCCGCTGACCCACACTCGCCTCTATTTATTATTACTACTGAAGAATGTCAACCAGTTATAACCGAAACCGTGTAGTAAATACATATAAATAAATAAAAATAATTTATCAAGATTATTAAATTTATTTCTAATATCTATGGGACAAATAAATATCCCTTGAAATTTGAAGAGAATATTTGTCCTCAAAAATACATCCAGAGACATCGGTATTTTCAAAGTTTTACTTTTTAATAAAATAATAATTTTTCACTGTTTATTCAGAATAATAGATCATTTTCAAAAGTCATATAAGTTTCATCCCCTATAACAAACGGTTCAACTTACCTCTCTCGACACTTTTGTAAACCATTTAATGATCAATAAAACAGTCATTGGAAACCACCCCCCCCCCAAAAAAAAAAAAACATTCAACATTGAAAATTATAACAAGTCATGTAAAATATTTTGCAACACCTATGTGTCAAAATCAAGTCGTAGAAAACAAAAAGGGAATGAGAGAATTTTCGTATTATTCAAAGTCAAAGTTAAGAAATTTGATCTTATTCATAGGGGTAGTTTTCCGTTGAATCACCTGAAAGATTAATAGATTAAGGTAAATCGAAGAACTATTTCGATTAACCTTGACAAGATGTTCTATTTTCGCTAAGCCTGGATTTATTTCGGTAACTTTGATTTATAAAAATAGCATGTGATCGAAGAACGATAAAAATTCTAATATTTCACACGATAGAAAGGGATTAAAGCTCTATTTAATATGAAAAAAAGGAGGGATGGAAAAAAGAACTGTAGTTTATATATAAATACATCAAATATATATATAAATTCCGATAATGATCTGATTAAAATAAATACGGTATTGCGACTGGGTCTTGCATTCCAAATGTTGCGTGATTTTTTCATCTATCATTAAAACTAAGTATATTATCGTATAATGTATATAGTATATCATCAAAAAACACACTTTCATGAATTTTTACCTAGTTTTAAAAGGAGTGCAGAATAATACTGCCGGAAAACATTGTAGTTTTTTCATGTGTCATCTAAACTAATTATTTTAAATCATCAAAAATAATTTTATTGAAAATACTCATAATTAATCCCTATCATACATTCTTACATATTTTTAAATCATAATTATTCAAAATTAAATGAAGAGCCACCAGGGACGCTCGTCCATCTGTGGTAGGTCGTCACGTGCTAATATCTAATCTAAATTAATTCTACTATTTGTGACTTTGATTGAGACCATGGGTTCCGTAGTCTTTACCTGAGGACCCTTTGAAGTCGCTCTTGGTGTGAGACCGATCCAATACTTTATCGGCTTCTCATTGGATAAAGTAAAGAGGGAGAAATGGCTTGCGCCTTTTTTTTACCCTTAACTGATCTGTCAATTCAGTTGTCTAAGTAACAGGGGATTCCATTATACGAGGTGTAGCTATTAAATGCTTTGCCTGCGCTTTGTCAATAGCACTTGATCCCACTAGTATCTGTGACAGTGTTGTGACGGATAAATACCAAGTGGTCAGATGGAACAACGGGTTAACCTCATGTTTCTTGAGAAACCGGGAAAAACTGCCACAGAAGCTTATGGTTATGCTAAAAGAAGTGTATGGAAATAAATGTTTATCACGCCCACAAGTTTTTGAGTGGTTTAAACGGTCGTTACTACATAATATATGATGTATTGATATATGATGAAATGTTGTAATTGAGCATTAAAGAGTTTTTTTTTTTGCTCTGTAGTTTTGAAATATCTTGAAAACTACTGACTCTATTATTCGCCCTATTAGTTCTTTTTGTAAAAAAAACCTTGAAATGTAAAAAAATGTCAATCAGTATTTCGCATGACGGCGCAAAAGTGACTTGGCGCGTCCCTGGGAGCCACGCTAATGATTATTTTATCTGTCATTTTATTAATTTATCATCAAATAACTTCTTTAAGCAAAAAAATTAAATAATCTTTTTTTTATCAAATTGCATGATAGAGGAGACTTTAAATTTCAAAAGAAAGGTGAGAATGTGAAATCAACTCTTCTGACATATAATTAAAAATAATCCATTCTATCTCAGGTCTAGTAGATGATAACCTCTAAAGATATCCTTTCTATTTAAAATTTGTATTACAATTTTGAAGGCTCACAGCACATGTCTGAAAGGTTTCATTTTACTGGAAAAAGTAAAAAGAGATTTAATAAAAACATAGTTTCAAGTGTGTGTGAATTAAATTTCAAGTTAAAACCACCCACGTTTTTATTTATAATCATTAGAGTATCGAAATTTTCGGGATTTAAATAAAATTTTATATTCTACCTCTTAGTAGGTACATTTCGAAATTGAAGCGTGTTTTTTGAAAAACTTTTTCAATATATTTCTATTTTATACATTTTTTTCTTTGAAACTTCCACTTTTGAGTTGGAATATCAACTTTGAAATATTTAATGTTTTCTAAGACGTGAGACATCTTGTTAAATTTTCACATTTTATTTTTCTTGGAATTGATACCTATGTGTAAAATTTCAATGGGCTCGATAGACGTGTGCTAAAATTTGATTACAAGATTCTACTCACACAAACAAAGAAATCAGTTTAAATAATCTGAGAGTCGGACTCGCATAATGAGAATTCCGTACCTAAATAGCTTCAAAATTACTTGAGGTATCAAATTCGTTAATTATTGTCGATGATACAGAGAGGGAACTCGTGGAATTTTTTCATATTTGTAAATTAGGCAATTTTTGACAAGTACAAAAATCTCCTAAAATTTTTTTTATATCGAGACTATAGTTTCGAGGGCTTTGCCCTCTTCATCAGTCTGTTCACAATGAATTCACAGGAATTAATTTATGAATTCATAAATTAATTCCTGTGAATCCATTGTAATAGTCTCCTAAAAATGTTCATTTTGGGGCTCTTTCACACTATTGTTAAAAAAAATATCAGTAAAGTTATTACTATCTCCAAAATAATCACTCCAATAAAATTCTAAAACAATTTTTGATTTTGAGTAAAATAAATACACCTAACTTTTGATTTTCAAGTGTGTATTTTATTTATTTTATGAGGTTCAAAGTTTTGACAGATTTTGACATATTATAGATATTAAACGTAAAGACATACACTAATAGGGCCTGTTTTACCTTTAAACGGGACTTTAATAAAAGCGTGTGATAGATCGATTTGGGGCTAAGAAAGGTTGTTGTCAAAATCTTGCTAATTGTTTATGAGATCTGGAACCTATTCGATTAGATCTCGTTGGTTTAATTCCTAATTTGGCTTGATATAGATTTGCGACAACGTGCATCAGGTGTTGATAATCGTCTTATCATCCCTTGGTAGAATATAAACTGTCGCTAATTCATATTCTATCTTAATTCTATCTCTGGTACAATTAATAATCTGTTTACACTATGAATCGACTTTCTAATTGATTTACTAGTGTTAGAGGCTGCAAAGTTGGGCTAGTGGAAATCCGATTGGTTGGTTATCTACCCACGCAGGATTTGACAAGATGATCCAGATATTAATGAATATCCATTAACTAGAATCTAATGAAAACGACCCTGGCTGGCTCGTTCGATCGTCTAGCTTTTCGATAAGTGAGATGCTGTCGTCATGCCTGGCCAAATGAAATACGCGATCTAATTGAATTAGCGATGTCGGAGATAGAGCCAATTTTTTTTTTAAAAGGAAATCCAGGGTGATATTTCCTAGTGATAAAAATAATAAAAAGACCATGAAGCAAAAGTTTTACCCTTTTTTCGAGTTGAGTTTTTATTAGGTGAATTTCGATGGCATTTTTGTTAGTAATAGAACAAGAGTAATTTCAATTTATATTAAAACATACTGCTCGTTTGTTTTGGAATATAATTTTTCTTTTGAATGGATCTAATTTCTATAGTATTAAAAGTCAGGCGATTTTTAATGAAGACAACATATTAAATAAAAAATTGAAGATAAAACTGAAAACTTTTTCAAGACTCGGTACGCCTTTCGCAAATTTTAATGGAGTGCTATTTTTTGGAAGCTTAAGATAAAAACCTGAAACATGGCACAAGGATTATTAATACAAAATTTCTTCTCCAAATACAACTCATTAGCAAGAGCCGAGGGGTGAACCGTGACTTAATATCGTGTACACCTACTTCCACTTCAATTTCCAAATATTTCCAAAAAATTCCAGTAATTTATGGTAAAAACTAAAATAATTCCACATAATTCCAAAGACGTGTACACCTAATTCTAATCGCGGTTCACCCCTCGGGAAAAACCGATTCTTTTTCGCATTTTTGAACTCTTCAAATGATGATTCAATTTTTATTTTTTATTTTCTGCATTTTTAATCCAGATATTCTGAAACTAAAAAGTCTCAAATCTAATCACTTCTTTGTTTTGAAAAAAAATAAACTGCAACGGATCGTTGCTAAACTTTATCCAAATTCATTTGAAATATTAATATGTTTGTTACTTTATTATTAATCAGATATCACTTGCAATTTGTAGTTCATATTGAAATTAATTCAAAAATAATTCTCATTTAAGAGTCGAGGAATAACCATTTTACATTGGATTTTTGACGTTTCGGTTTTTATTGGTAACCATTGCTGAAGACATAGAGGAATCGACTTAAAATCAAAAATAGCCATCGATTCTCATCTAATACTTGAGGAATAACAATTCTACATTAGGTTTTTGACGTTTCGATTATTATTGGTAACCATTGCTGAAGACATGGAGGAAACGACTTAAAATCAAAAATAACGATCGATTCTTATCTAATACTAGAGGAATAACCTTATTGAATTCCATTTTTGATGTTTTGACTATTAATGGAAACCTCTACTGAAAATGTAGAAGAATCGACTTAAAATCAAAAAGACTAAATTCTTTTATGGCAAACAACTCAAGCTTGAGTTGTTTACCAAAAAAGAATTTAGTCTTTTTGATTTTAAGTCGATTCTTCTACATCTTCAGTAGATGGTTTCCATTAATAGTCAAAACATCAAAAATGGAATGCAATAATGATTATTCCTCTAGTATTAGATAAGAATTGATCGTTATTTTTGATTTTAAGTCGATTCCTCCATGTCTTCAGCAATGGTTACCAATAATAATCGAAACGTCAAAAACCTAATGTAGAATTGATTATTCCTCAAGTATTAGATGAGAATCAATCGCTATTTTTGGTTTTAAGTCGATTCCTCTATGTCTTCAGCAATGGTTACCAATAAAACCGAAACGTCAAAAATCCAATATAGAATGATTATTCCTCAAGTACTAGATGAGAATCAATCGCTATTTTTGGTTTAAAGTCGATTTCTCTATGTCTTCAGCAATGGTTACTAATAAAAACCGAAACGTCAAAAATCCAATATAGAATGATTATTCCTCAAGTACTAGATGAGAATCAATCGCTATTTTTGGTTTAAAGTCGATTTCTCTATGTCTTCAGCAATGGTTACTAATAAAAACCGAAACGTCAAAAATCCAATATAGAATGATTATTCCTCAAGTACTAGATGAGAATCAATCGCTATTTTTGGTTTAAAATCGATTTCTCTGTCTTCAGCAAAGGTAATGGATAAGAAAACAACGCAGTTGCTATGGTTACTCATAAAAATTCCTCCCAAATTTTTAGCATTTCACAGAGAGAAGCCTATCCATTCTTACTTAAGCAAGGCTAAATGAGCTATATTAAAACTTTCAAATGAATAAATTTTTAAAGAATTTAAAAAATTAAAAAAGTACCATCTTACTCTAGAGTAAAGTACTTTAAAATATAATTTTACTAAAAACTTTATTTAACCTTTTTTGTGGTCCCCAAGGTATTTAATTAGGATATTAAATTTCATCAAAATTGGTTAAGTCATTTTCAAGATATTTAGAAAAAACTAAAAAAGTACCGAAATAAAGTACTAATGTTTGTGGGCCGATATGTACCAAAAACTAATCAGCGCTTCATTTTGTTAAACTAATGGTAGGTTTTCAATTTCATTTCAATCGGTGCAACGGTGTGGAAAAATCGTGGGCCAAAAAAGCGATAACATACATACATCCATACGCACGCACTAAATGAAAAAATCGCACTTTTTGGCCTCTCGACGAGACCCCATGTAATTTTTGGCAAAACCGTCACGTGCTAATATTCAACCTAATTGAATACTACAATTTGTGACTTTAATTGAGTCCATGGGTTCCGTAGTCTTTACCTGAGGACCCTTTGAAGCCACGCTTGCCCCGAGAGCGATTACAATACTTTACCCATTGGATAAAGTAAAAACTATCAAAGTTTCGAATCTGAACTATCTTTCTACATACTACTCTCTTTTTGAGTTATTCTAAATACCTAGAATAAAAGAGACAAAAATCATACTTTTAAATAATTTTTCTTCAAGTTTCAGAAATTTCTAAATATGATATCCCAAAAAAGTGCCAGAAAGTTTAAACATGCTACAAAGGCGTAGGTTATTAAAAACAAATTTCTTCGCAAATTCCAACCCATTAAGTACAACATTTGGTTTTTATATTTTTTAAAGTGTAGTACAGAAATTTAATGATTATAATCCAATAGTTTCTTTATTTGAAAAATACAAACATTGACACCAGGACGATCTTCCCATGACTTTCTTTTCTTTAATTATCAAAATCCAAACACGCACAGAGGGACTAATAGAAAAAATAATACTTGGAAACAATGATTAACTCAACATTTCAAAAGATGATAACGAAAAAACATTAACATTTTTAGAGTGATTTCACTACCTTCTCTAGTCCCCCATCAGGCTTCGCTTGTTGATGATACCACGTAAAAATTTTAGAGCTGGTTAGAAAAAAATGCCTTCAGAATTCCAAGTTCCAAGGTTTCTCTCACAAATGATTCAGGTGGAATGCAATCTTTTCCCGACCTGCGGATATAATAACAAACAATATCAAAACGGTATTCCCGGACCATTAGTCATTAAAAAAAGTAAACAAATAAATACTCCCGTTTGTCTAACTGTGCTGATAATTAAAATAGGAGAAATACTTTAACCACATCAAAATCGACAACTATCAAGAAGAGAATGAATTATTGGAAAGAAATTGAAAGTAATAATCCTCTTTAATACAAAACAGCCATTTTCTGGATCTTAAATCTGATTAATAGTTTATAATGTAGTTGATATTGTGTATTTCTTTACTCACAAAATTGTAAATTAACCACTTCTATATAAACCATTTTTAAACATAATATGATTGTGTGTATATTTTCCCAAATAAGAATCAAGGTATAATTTAGATGGTAGGTACTTTAAAGAATTTACGAATAGCTTAATGTAATTTGTTGATAGAATATGATATACCATTTATATTTATGATCTGGTAAATATGTTGAAGGTTTTCTATTTAAATAACGTTTTTGATATTTGAACGGTGTGATATCGAAGTACATATATATTGCCGTCAAGGATAATTAAAAATACCCTCGCGTTAGGGCTAAAGGCAGCCACTCGCGCGGTCATCCTGTGGTTAATTAAAGTCATACCTAAAATAAAAACTCACATTTGTGCGAAACGAAAATTTCAACTCACGGTTGGTTGATAAGCTGAAGAACGATTTCAAGTGGATTGAAAAGATTTTTCATGATTTTATTTAACTTATTTCTTTTTGCTGGTCTAACGTGAAAACTTTTCAACATTGAATTAAATGAACATCAATTTAATAGTGTAATTGTAACGTTTTTAATAAAATAACATTTTAATCAAATGTCATGGAATATCATATGACATAAAAATATTCCTCGTTACTGATTTCTTGGGTAGAATCATGTATTCTAATTTCGCCCCATTTTTGCCTAGTCTATTATCTTGAAATTACGCACACATACATATTTGCTTGGATTCAAAATTGGCGAAAATCAGCAACCGTATGGGACACTCGACATTGGTGAATAACAAGCAGATTCTTACTTAGAGAAAAGTTAATTACCAACAGCTGTCAGTCACTAGATTTCAGGGGGGGGTGAATTCGTCCCATTTGATTAATTCTATATATTAAAGGAGACAATAAAGAGTGTGTCTTCTACTGGAATTATAAATTTTATTTATTTAAAACGAGATTATAGTTTCATAAATTAATTCCTGTGAATCCATTGTAATAGACTGATGAAGAGGGCAAAGCCCTCGAAACTATAGTCTCGTTATAAATAAATAAAATTTATAATTCCAGCAGAAGACACACTCTTTATTGTCTCCTTCAATATATAAAAATTCTGCTACTCTCGGCACAAAAACTTTCAATTTAATTCTATATATCTTGAATATATGTCACTCCATCATGATTTTCTCTAGTACAATATTTTATCACTTCTAAAAATTATTAGAGTAAAATATAATTTAAATTTAAAAAAATATGGCTGACTAGAAATTATCTTATAAATAAAATTAATCAAAGATTATTTTCTATGCCTAGGTAAATCTCTTTTACGAGTTTCTTTTTCTTATCCAACGCCAAGTTGTGAAAGGTGAATATATTTTTTAAAAAATTTAATAAAAATACATTTCGTCGCCTTAGAGTGTAAACCTGCTAAATCCATTTTTTATCATATATGACATATTAATACCGTTTGAAAGAAAACGATATGCAGCATTGTCCAAGTAAAACTGTTACTTAAAATTACGATCGTAATTTATAGAAAAAAAATGTAAAAAATAGTTTCTTTCCATAACAACAATATTAAATTTTGTTTATTTTTTCTCTACCCTGTAAAATTTCCTTGTTGTGAGTTAACAGGTTTGCACTCTAAGGCGACGATTTAAAAAACTTTTTTATAAAAAACACACACTTTTTTTTCGATTTTCTATATTTTTCCCCCGGAAGTTTTTATCTCAGAAAACTTAAAATAAGCTTTCTAATTTTTTCAATTTTGAAATACAAAACATTTTGATATCGGGATGAACATTCTAGTTTTATCGTAAAGATCATAATTCAAAGTGAAAGACAGAAAAAATTATGTTTTAAACGGTTTCAGATATTACAATAAAAATTGAGGATTTTTGAGTAATTAGAATAAATATACCCACGCTCATTTTTTTATTCTAATATGAAAGCTTATATAAAATATAATATTTTATTAAATATAAATATTTTTTTACTTTTAATTGCATTTTGAATTAAATGAGATACTCGTATTTAATTTTTTTAATATATTTTCATTAATTAAAACTTAACTCGAAAAAACAAACAATTTATGATATAGTCAATCAATATCCGGTCTCGGTTATCTAATCATGATTAGGTTTTACCATTAGCGGTGAATCAAATAGCAATGATGAAAGAGGCGGAGAAAAGGTATTTGACGGTACTTATCATGATATCTATATAGTTCACTAAACGAAAGAGAAAGTGATCCAGGGATTATCTTGCTCAAAACTTGCACCTTCATAGCTAATCAGAGAAATTAAATGGGCTTTCAAACAAATAGGGATCAAACTTTGTTGTTTAGGTTAATCAGTTTGGAACCCTGCGGCTCTCAGGGTGTCACGAAATATCACTCTAACTAAACTAAGGAGACAATTGTATATAAACGTTATTAAGCTATAATATATGGTATATATATTTTTTTTATAAAATCAAAAGTCAGCTAATTTTTAATAAGGCTGCAAGAAGTTGGAAAGCCTCTTTTGTCTTTGTGTGTTTATCTGTTCGGATATTCTATAAGTCAAGAATTGAAAGTCGTAGAAAGTACTTTTTGATGCCAAAATGTTTGTATTTTCAACATTAAGAACTGATAAAATGGTCTTTCTAACTTCAGAACTTTGAGTTAAAAAATGGGGAAAATCTGGAAAAATTGAATCATTATATGGATACCTATTGAAAGAAGCTAAGGAGCTGAAATTTGACACAAAATTATGTATTTATAAATTTACGTTTTAGGTTTTCGTTCAAAAGTGAAACGAGGCCATGATAGTGTCGATACAATGTTTGTCTGTCTGAGTAGTGTACTAGCTCGTAAACTAAATAAGTTACAAACTTAAAATGTATAAATAAATGTATGCATTTTCCCAAAAATCGCATACAATTTTAATCGAATTATTATTTTGGAAAGGATCGAATTTTTTATTAGGTCGAAAATTAAGAATATCATATTATAAGTAAATATCTCTAAAACAAAAAAAATTAGGGTAAATTTTCTAAAGTTTAATTCATTTTAAACTTATATGGGAGAGCCAAAAAGTGACCATTTTTAAGTGATTTCTCCACTTTTTGGCATTCAGAATTGGGTTAACTTAGAATTATAAAAAAATGATCACAAATTCTCTCATTATGTATTATGCACTCCTAAATAAATAAATAAAAAAATAATAATAATTTCAAATACTATTTCAAAGTTTCCAAAACCATGCAATTTTAATTATAATATTTGTCAAAAACGCTCGCGGCACACAGGTTGAGAAACACTGGCTTAGTGAGCCTAAAATCTAAACAGTTCTCCCCATTGAAAATACAAAAATTTTGCTACAGAACAAACTTTCTAAGAGGATTTCTTTTTATGAATTTAATTTTTCTATTGAATGATAAAAATAAAGAAAAAAGTAAAACTTTTTCACCACCGAGTACGTTCGCTAGTTAGAACAAGTATTTTTTCACATTATTGTCTGAATTTTATTGAAGTTCAATTAAATATTTGCTCTCTCTATAACGAGTATAATTTTGATCCAAGAGCAAAAGGCCATTCCTAAAATAATAGAAATTAAAAATTGAATCTTTACTAGTCTGAACAGGTTTTGACTTGTATTTGACATTTCCTTCGCTATAAAGGAAGAAGTGAGATAATTCTATCGACACCCTTTTTAGTCATTTTCCTAGATCGGATTCTAATGAAAGAATCGCTCACCAGCACATTTATTAATTAAGAAAAAAAGCGAACATTTTTCCAAGACTCGGTTCTCTAGATATGCCGTAGTGATTAATAATAAACTTAAATATAAATTGTTTATTTACGCCTATATTATGCTTCGCATTAAAATCTCAATACAATTTTTTCTTTTTGCATTTTTAAAACTGAACTTTTAAAGCTAGAGCAGTGTTTCTCAACCTTTTTTGGTTGACGGCACACTAAAAATATCTGGAATTATTTGCGGCACACCTGTATAAAAAAATGAAGTAATTACAAATACTATTTCACAGTTACAAAACCCGTGGAATTTTAATTATTTGTCAATCTCTCGAGGCACACGGGTTGAGAAACACTGAACTAGAACATAACATGAATTTGTTTTCACTTTTTCCTATATTACTAAAAATTCAAGATTGTGATTTGGTGTAAAAATGAAACTATAACATAACGTCCTTCCTTCAAAAATATTACTATTTTAAATCTCTAATGAAATTCGAATCATTATTTAGAATACTCGCAATGAGAGAGCAAATTATTATTGATTTCGGATTTTTGTAGTATTAATAAGTAATTGAAATAATATCTACTAAATGATTCAACATAATACCTAAACCAATATATGGAATATGGCGTTGAATAAAATTTCATCGTTAGGAAGAAAATTAATCGAATATGGGTATGATTTCAATTTCCGGACTCGCTAACGAGTGTTGGTTGATGTAGCGAAAATTAATCTGCCTGTCAGTGGCCTGGCGGATTTCGCTACATTAATCCATACTCCTACTTGATAGCTGTCTGAAAAATAAACCAACGAAAATATATGAAATTTAAAATTAATAATTGGTCTGAGTTGGTGAAATATGTATATTTAAATACATATTTTATGGAAATATATTTTTTAGTTGCTCGGCGAATTGTTTTTATCCAAAAATCTTCACTTTTTTTATGAGTTCGCTAACTCTAAAAAGTAATGTGATAGAAGGTGGCAATTTCAAGAGGGGTTTTCTGAATTGAAAATTTCAGAAAATCAGAAAAATATCGAAATTTTGACTTTTTTTATAATGACCTCGAGAATAAAGTCTGTAGCCAGAACATGACGTATACTTTTTATTACAAGTATTTTCTTTTTGAGACGGAAAGGTAGTATTCAAATGTTTCAATTCAAAGAGGAAATTGATCAAGCTAAAGGGTGGAGGCGTAGGTGTTTGTGCATCCGAAATCTGTCTGAGAAATGTCTGCAATAAGTTGTGCCTGAACTTGGCTCTAGTGTGAGCAGAGAATATACACTCTAGTCTAGATAGACACTAGACATCTAGACCAATCCCCCCCCTCCAATAGTCGTGGTTAAAGGAATGTATTTCGGCACATAAGTTTGTATTTATAAGCTACACATATTTGTGTTTAAGCTTCAAACGTTTCCAGGACGAAAAAAGTCCTAAACATCAGAATATGTTGAGAGAGTACCGACTCTTTTAAAACTACTCATTTTTTTTTCAACAATTTAAAATTTATTTTCATCATTGTAGATAGGGAATTCAGTTTTATGTAATTTTATATAGACCATATAGGGGATTGCTGAATGATATTCTGAAGGAGGTGAAAAAAGACCTAGATTCCACAGATAATAATGTGGAATAAGCGATGTGGAACTTTAGGGAAGTGAAATGGTAGTCATTATATCGAGTCAAATGAAAGTGGTTTTTAAGGAATTTGGTGTTATACTGGTGAAACATTTTTAAATTATTGGATAATACTTGGTAGGATTCACATTAATGTGGAAACCTACCAAGTATTTTTTATCCAATAATTCAAATGAAAGTGGTTGGTTGTATCAAATCAGTTATAGGTGTGTACTCCCATAATCATTTTAAGTATGAATCCTATGACTGGTTTGACGCAAAACTTGACTATCATATACCACAAAGAGAAACAAAGAGGTTGTCCTCTGCTTGATGCAAATAAACATATACACATATATCTCAAGATGATATATCTGTATATATATTATTTATTTGTTTGAGACTATAGTTTCGAAGACTTGGTCTTCATCATCAGTCTTTCTTCAATTATAAATGTTTTTCATGGAGTCAATATCATATGGATATTGAAAACTTGGTGTTCTTTCGTCACTGCTGGAGGGCTAGGAACTAATAAAGACACTCTATCTGGGCTCACATTCAAATATAACAATATGTTTCCCTTTCTCCTTTCTCCTTAGAAAGGAGGAATTTTTTCCTTTTTTTCCCTTTTATCTTTTGTTAGCAAACATCTTAAGTAGATTACTATTGGATAATTCAATTTGATTGTTTAAACAGAGTTCTGAATTTCTATTGAATGACTTCAAAATTTCTAAAGATTCGATTGCGCTAATCAATTTCGGGTTCTTTTCTCCTTTTATTAATCTAATACCTTCTGGGAAGGAGTGATTGTTTGAATTTAAATGTTCTGCAAAAGAATTTTCGTACTTTTTATTTTTATAATCTCTTATGTGTTCATTTAGTCGAATTTTCAGATTTCTCTCGGTTTTTCCCACATATATTGCTTCGCAATCTTTGCATTTCAAACTATAAACCCCTTCTTTTTCTATATTTGGTAATTTGTCTTTTTTATTTGAACCTAAATCTTTTCCTAGAGTAATTGGAGTTTTGAATACTGTTTTGAACCCTAATTTTTTCATTTTTTGTTTTAATTTTTCCGAAATTTGTCCATAATATGGAAGAACTATTCTAGGATTTTTCTTTTTCTTTTTCATTCTTTTGTGAATATACTGATTCCAGGGTTAATTTTTCAATTTTTTTATTTAACATTTGGTCTATAAGGCTTGCTTCGTACCCATTATTTACCGCGATTTCTTTAATTGTCTCTAATTCCTGTGAATATGCTTTTTCTGATAAAGGTATATTTATTAGTCTATGTATCATTGAATGGAAGGCTGCGTGTTTATGTGACATTGGTCTACAATAATTTTTATGTATTACAATGTCAGTAGCTGTGGGTTTTCTATAAATTTCAAAGGTGTGCTTATTTCCGGATAGTTCCATAGTCTCAAACAAATAAATAATATATGTACAGATGTATCATCTTGAGATATATGTGTATATGTTTGTTTGCATCAAGCAGAGGACAACCTCTTTGTTTCTCTTTGTGAATCAACAACTCTGCTACTCTCGGCAAAACAAAAACTTTTCAATTATATCATATACCACTTCTCTAAAAGTCTCACATCCCATATCTCCATTATCTGGAAAAAATACTCGGGTATTCCTCTACTCTTTTTCTCTCCCTCTTCGCCCTCTAAAATATCCCTTAGCATGTTGATAATAATTATTATTTGATTACAAGGTTTCAATTAGGATCAACACCTATCATCACCAATAAAAATGTGAATGCAAAAATCATTACACACATATGTAATAAAATTAATTAATAATTCCGTACTTTTAAGAGTAATTTCTTCTTTTATGTTCTGTATATTTTCTGAGAATTTTATGATTTATTTTTAAACCCTCTCAAACTATCTTATATGCACACTTCTTGAGTGTTTCGAAAAATCTCAACTATTTCACTTATTTGTTTTGCATTTCAAATGTTTGTCCCATCCTGTTTATTTTTTCTTTGGATTATAAAATGTTTCCTTTTTGTTGATTGTTTCTGTCAGGACCAGAAATTTTGTGAAGTGATGTGAAAAGCCCTCCCACCAAAGCTACCTGTTTTCTGAAAAGGTCACCCAGTCAGACAGGCAGTGGATATTTAAAGCCAACCTCTGAACTTTAATGCTCGTTAGTGATTCCACTTTGTAAAAAATATACTGAACAAAATTAAACTATATTATATATTTAATGAAAATATTGATTTTTCTTATACTCATTTCTAATAGGGATAGCTATTATAGATTAATGAGTGGCAAATGGTTAAAACATTATATTTTTTCCTTGTTAAAATGAAACTAAAGTCCTGTTTCTGAGTCATTCTAGAAAAGTTTCAAATTATTTGGCGCACCTGCAGTTCCTTTTATTCACCAAACACTTAAAAGATTCTAGCCTTTATAATTTCTGTGCAATTAATTCTTAGTACCCGGAGGACCGAGCTTCCCTCGGTAATTTGTTTATTTTAACTATTATTTATTTAATCAATCCCATTTCATCAATGAATCTATTTAATATATTAAAATTTGTAATCATCAGAATAGAGAAGAAAACTAGTAATTAATAATTTGTTATTATATTTATTCTTATTCCTTTATTTTTCATCTTTTGAGTGATTAAATTTATAAATACCGTAATGGATACGACCACACGACTCATCCATTATGAAAAAATAATTTTCTGATCCTTGTTGATTTGTATAGTGCTGAAAACGTCTTAAAATCCTACTAGATCCAGTTAACCGTAATATTTCGATCACCATCAGAGACTCATTTAGCATTGCGCTTTTCTCCTCTAATTTTGCAACTCACAATCTAAAAATTTATAAAAATTCACCAAAATAGCTTAAATTTAGCACTTTCGGTGAAAATGATCTATCTTTAAAATAATTAGTTTTTATGAAGAGAATGAAAATCTCATCCCTCTAATTTGGCAACCCTCGCAAAAAGGCACTTGTCCTAAAGTTTTTTCTCCACATTCTAAATAATTTAATATAATTTCAACTTCTTTTTGATTTCTTCTAATTTTAAATGTATTCTTTGAAAACGATTTTAGTTATTTGCGGAAATCAGAGGAGGTAGTTAACTAGGAAGTAAATATATTATTCTTATGGGAGAATATATTTTGTTTTCCCGATAACTTTCTGCCCCCATTAGATGTCAGGAGGGATTTTTTTTACATTGTGATTATTAATTCTATTTATCTCCAAGAGATGTCCACCCAATCGTGATTTTCGCCAATAGAATAATATTAGTTTGGATTGCCGATGAAATAACTACAATGTCTCTTTCTTGTTAATTTCGCAATCCATAAATCTGTAAAAATTCTTGAAAGAACCATAGTGTGAGTGCTTTGGAAAAAAAAAAATATTTAGATTTTTGAATTAATTTGAATGAGGGATAAAAACACTACGCAACCGTATCACAGGAATCCCATCACTTGCATTTGAGATTTGACCGAAAGTTTTTCTTCCCTCTTATTCTATACAATTTAATTTAATTTTACCTTACAATTTTGTTTTCTTTTTGAATCCTTCAAATGTTAAATGTTTCACCTGATTGATCAGAAAGTTTTCGTAACTGTTTTTTTAGAAACTTGTACCAATAAAATTGATTAATTGAAAGAAAAAAAAGAAATGTTAAAAATAAATCAAAGTCTTGAGTCAATTTGTTTTCAGAATTAAACCGATTCATTCTCGCTTGATCGTTTGTTCATCTGACTTTTGGAACGGAATTCATTTTCTATTAAGTTAACAAAATATGCATTATCTTCCAATGATTCATTACCTACAGACACATACCTATCTCACCATTCTCTTTTCCCTTCAAAATTTCCAACAAAACAATAGTAACTAGTAGTTAAATGTTTGTTTGAAAGACGAAATCATTCAAAGGATGTTTATCTTATTTCATTACCACATATTTTAGTATTTCAGTTACATCCATTGTAAATTTATCATTTTCTATTTCCATCGAAATAAAAACAACCCGCCTGATTTAATTTAACCCATATATTAATTGATATTCTTCTTCATTTGGGTCAATTTATTTTTTAGTAGTTAAACATAAATCACGCAATAACCTGACAATATTTGATTAGATGATTGATCAATGGTTATATACCATACATACATACATATATTAGTTTTTTAACCATAACAAAAGTCCAATAGATAAATATTTATTTTATTTTAACGGCTCTCCTCTGACAGAGGTTTTAATAACATGCAAGTACGCTACTTTTAATAAAATATTATCGAAATTTTAAAATATATTCTATCGAGACTTTTATAATTTACATATTTATGATTGTAGAATAAGTTATAGTTGTAGTTATAGTATAAAATTTCTTCTAAAATTCACTTTTTGTAATTTTCTACTCTATGAGAATCAGTTTTAATTTTTTAATATTGAAACTATAGAATTTATATTTACATTGTGTTATCAACAAAATACGCGTTTTTGGTCCTCAGAACACAAAAACCAGATGAACTGACTGCCTGATATTGAAATAACTATGTAAAATATGACGAATTTTAATGAAATAAAATTGAAAATGCTTACATTTTAAACTTTTAAAAACAAAATTGAAATAAAAAAATAACTTCTCTTTTATATAAATCAATACTCTGTCGGTATACTTGGCGAGGAGAGCTCCCCGGGCGGGCCAAAATTTGTCAAAAATAGATAGAATCTTTTATGATAATCACTTTTACGTTTTTTAGATAAGGAGCTTCAGTTTTAGTATTAATAAACTACACCTTGATGCGGAGTTCATGACAAATATCAGCTGTCTAGTTCAAAACTTTCGCAGTCAAAAAAATGAAATAATTTAAGGTGAGGAGAGAGCCAAAGTGGTCAAATTAAGGAAAACAAACTTTTTGAATTTTATGCATGTATGTATATTAGGGTGCTCCTTATTTTGGATATTTTCGAATATTTACGCGGACAGGGGCTCATATGGTTCTAAATAAATAAAAAAATATAGATCCCCAAGTTTCGTCTTCTATCTCAATTTTAACCTAGGTACATGACAAGTTTCCCATCTAAATAACATGGGATTTTGGCATTGAACAATCAGTTTTTTATTCCGGCCAAAGTAATGGTTCAAAAAATTTGAAACTCTGTAAACTTTATCCTTATAATAGTAGCTATCTCTCAGAATTTTTACAGATTTTTAGATATTATAATTTTTGGGTCTATAACTTACTAATACTAAGATATAGCAGTATTTTATCTAGATTTAACTCCAAAATTCTAATAGCTAAAAATATGTAAAAATTCTGAACTATAACTACTATTATAAGGATAAAGTCTACAGAGTTTCAAATTTTTTGAACCATCACTTTGGCCGGAATAAAAAATTGATCGTTCAATGCCCAAAACCCCCATGTTATTTAGATGGGAAACTTAATCGCTGTGTAGCACTAGGTTAAAATTGAGATAGAGACTTGAAACTTGGGGGATATTTTTATTTATTTATTTAGAACCAGATGTCCGCGTAAATATTCGAAAAGCACCCTAATATATATCGTGTTTGTAATATTGGACAGTATCTATATTACGCTGAACTTAGAATCCAAGCAAGTTTGTTTTCGCCTCTTTGCTTTCAATCCTCTCAGTTCCACTATGTTTTCAGCCTAAGTAAATTTTCCCTCTAATTAAATATAAACTTTATACCCAGCTAGTTTATAACAGCAATCACACCTTATGTATAGGACTCAAGCAAATTTGTTTTTGTGAATTTGCTCATTACTTTTCTCTCCGCTTTACTATCTTTTCAGCTTAAGTAAATTTCCCTGGTATTTAATTCCTACCTACTTGTTTGAACTCCATGGTCAAGGTTACTTACAACATCTCACCGTAAATGTGCTGAGTGTTGAATTCAAACATAGTTGTTTTCGTCCCCTTACTCACGTTTTTTCTCTCTACTTCGTTTTTAACCCTATGTAAATTTCCTTTATTATTTTATTTTATTTAATTATCCATTCAATAAAAAAATAGATATAATTGTTTTTTAAACAGATTATTAGAAAACGGGGAAAAGAGAAAAAAAGAAAATTCCAGTGACAAAAATTTCTTGGTAAATTTAATTTCTCATGGATATCCAAATGAAATGATTGATCCCAAGGCAGAGTTCACCAATGAGTGGGTAGATTTCCTGATAAATCAATGCATATGCAAATTAACATTTAATGGTAATAATTTAACTCTAAATTCTCCAAGCATCCCAAGAATTATTTAGAATTGTATTGTAGATATAAAATTGAAACCGTAAAATCTGTGTCAAAACTCACTCAACCTAGCAGAGAGTTAAATGTTGAAATGTGGTGATTTAGTTTTGACTACTTGTTTATTCCCTATTGTTTATTTAACAAAAATCTAAATTATTAAGCAGATAAACATATGCACAGTTATCTAACAACTTACCCGCATGGTTGAATGAAACACGAACTTGTTTCTAAGCTTCTCTCTAAATATTAAGGGATTGATGTAGAATTGCCAAGTGTACTAAATAAATAGTAAATTGAGGTCAAAATAGGGTAATCATTTCAATTAAAGTATAAAAATGTTAGAGGCCAAAGTATAAAATCAAAGTAGGACAAAAACGTATTTAATAATTTATTCAATATTTTTATAGTAAAATGTGAAATAACAAATTATTACCAGAATCCAATAAAATTTTAATTAATCTAAAGCACGTTTTAGCCTATTATTTTGTTAAAATTGGAATAATATTGGATGGATATAAGAAAAGTGAAAGAGTTGGCATTGGATAGAGCTCGGTGGAGGCTGGTGGATGCGTCAAACCAGTCTTAGAATTGTATACTCTATGATGTTGATATGATGATAAACTAGAAAACTATTTTTGCTTTCATGAAATCAAATCAAAGAAATTTTTTTCTTTTCACTATAAAATTATAGAACCCCTGTGGTCATTTGAAATTGAAAAAATCATAAATTGCTTTTTAGAACTTGGGTTCGATTTTCGAAGAGACTCAAGCCCTTCTGAGTTGTAAATAAAATCTATAAGATTTCAGATTAATCAGAGCTCATTTTATTTGATTTAATTTGATTTTTATTATTACCAATCAATAATTATTAAAAATTGTCCTACATATAATTTAATAGTAAAGTTTTTGAGCATCTTCTTTTTGAAAATAGTTGGGAATATTTTTCAAAAATCAGCTCGGGTTCAGATTAACAAATTAATTTTAAAAGAGAAAGAATTTAATTTTTAGGACAGATTCTAAGATTTTAATAGAAATATTATTAAATTTCGATATCAGAGGGGCCGAACCTTTCCGGGCAGTCAGCTCATACCCTCGAAACAAAAACCTCTCTCTGAATCGCAATATAAGATATAAGCATAGAAATTCTTTACTCCATTAATATATAACGGAAATTAATTATTATAATTTAATATTATATTATACCTATATACCATATATATAATATACCTATATACCAGTGGCGGTTGGTGACTTTCCAACCAGGTGATGCTGTCCAAAAAAGCACCCTTCATTTTTTGAAATTTTATTTTAATCTTCGTTTTTTTTTAGAATTTCATCGAATACGGACGGCATCATTTCCGTTATTTTTCATTTAACATTAGATTTTAAAAAAATATATTTTTGGACCTTCGCCTCAAACGGATACTGCTTTGTGTGAGTGAGGGTAGGAGTCAGAAATTAAATCTTGTGACTTAAACACCACAGTCCCTGAGATGGAAATCGACTATCTTGCACAATGAATCAGCATGTCCAATAAGAAAATCTTAAATTTCTCCTAATTCTATTTCTATAATCAAGCTATGACTTGTACTATTACACTCTTAGTTATTGCCGATCTTATAATATAGGGAGAGTTCTTAGAAATGGATTAGTTCAAAGATTCTTGAATCATCTTTATTTATTCTTTTTTGTATTCTTACTATTTTAATAGTTCCTCAGCGAGATAAATTTTTATTCTACTGAAACGTCTAGACTTGTCTTTGACATGCTTGAACTGGAAGATATACCTACCAGGCAGAGACTTCAAACCTTCTATTCGCACCCTTTTCGGGAAAAACATTCATTTTAATTGCCCCTTGAAACTATGCAACAATGTTATTTCATTTCGAGAACCAATATACTTTTCAAAACAAAAATGTTTTTTATAGAAATATTTGTTTTCTACAAACTTATCCACACCTCTCTGTAATATAAATTATTTCTAATGCAACTGCCTAATAGCCTTCTGATTAAGCTATATGTAATGTACGTATATAGTAGGTACCTATAGATTTTTGAATAATCCCCCCTAAAAAAAAGAAACATTTTCTAAATCCGCCATTGCCAGTACTATATGACCCATATTACCCTCCAAATTCAATTTTTTTTTTCATTTTTATTTTTCAGTGGCAAAAATGTTTTTGAAATTAAGAAAAATACAAATATTCAATGACACGTTGTTGAAGTTTATGTTAGTGTGGGGTTTCTAGATTTTTTAATTTAAAACAGTTAATTGTTTAGGTTATATTTTTTGTACCTACCTATAGGTTTCGTCTCACTGGCATAATAGTGATTCAATACTCAGCTATGATAACTACCTATAAAATAATTAACCTGTAAATAAATTACATCAATAAATAAATAAATGTTAATAGTGTAAATATTAATATTATTTTCTTCTTTATGTTTCAGGTAAGGAATCTTTTGAAACATTTTTCCTAATTATATTCACCATATATAAAACAAATACCTACTGTGTACTCGGTACCTTTTTAGCGTTCAGTTCAAACTTAAAAGTTTTACTGTCGATACAATGTCAGACCATTGTAGTTCGTTTCCTATATAAACTTGAAATTTACAACTTATATGTGTAATTATTCCTTCTCCCCAAATTCAAAATTCCTATTAAAATTTTAATTGAATGATTGCTTTGGAGTGCGATCCAAAATAAAAAAATATTTTCTCTATCGTAACGTGTGAGTTATCCCTCTCAAAATATCCTTAAGTAGAATAGACTAAATTTTTTAAATATAATTCACTTTAAAATGCCGGTATCGAATCAGACATATTTTTATTATTGTAGGTACATGTTGGCGTTCATGAATGGCTTAAATTAAAATTATAAAAAATTCCATGATTTCCATCTTCTTCTCCTTTCAACGAGGCTTATTTGATTGAAATTTTTAGGCGTTGTCTTGTTAAGGCCTAAATAATACCCCCATTCGATTTTACTTATTCAATTTATTTATTTTATAACCCACCGACACTTTACTACTCATAGTTATATATTTAATATAAAAAACCAACAATAAAATTGAAAGGAGGAGGGGGAGAGAATTCCGATTGATTTGATCGGAAGGATTAATTGGATGGATTAATTTCCGCAATATGGTATTGGAATAATTATCGGAAAAGAGGTTTTTTTATCTAATTAGATTTTTCCTCTTATTAAAAACAAGGACTAAAGATAAATAAGGACACTCGATGGTGGAGAAGTTATCTCCGAAATCGAAGCAAAAAATACAATGTATACATTAATTAATGTAAAATAATTGGTTTAATAAAATTTATAAAAAAAAAAAAAAAAAAAAAAAACAATAAAATTGAATGGATTGGATTTTAGGATTGGGACTTCAATATGGAATTGGAATAATTATCGGAAAAGAGGTTTTTTTATTTAATTAGTTTTTTCCTCTTATTAAAAAAAAGGGCTAAAAAGATGATCAAGGACAGTCGATGGTGGAGAAGTAATCTCCGGAGTCGAAGCTCAAATACAATGTATACATTAATTCATGTAAAATAATTGGTTCAATTAAAAATAAATTAAATTAAATAAACAATAAGATTATAAATGGATTGGAGATTAAATGAGATCGAATTAATGATGGAATTGAAATAATTATCTGAAAAGAGGTTTTTTCTTTAATTAGTTTTTTCCTCTTATTAAAAACAAGGACTAAAAGATGATCAAGGACAGTCGATGGTGGAGAAGTAATCTCTGGAATCGAAGCCCAAAAACAATGTATGCATAAATTCATGAAAAATAATTGGTTTAATAAAATTTATAAAAAAAACAATAAGATTATACAATATCTGCACCAATATTTTGAAATTCTTATTCATATAATAAAATAATTCTTCATAAGCTATAAATTTTATTTTACTTTTTACTTTATCCAATGCTAAGCATGGGTAAAGTATTGTAATCGCTCTCGGGGCAAGCGTGGCTTCAAAGGGTCCTCAGGTAAAGACTACGGAACCCATGGACTCAATTAAAGTCACAAATTGTAGTATTCAATTAGGTTGAATTTTAGCACGTGACGGTTTTGCCAAAAATTACAAGGGGTCTCGCCGAGAGGCCAAAAAAGTGCGATTTTTTCATTTAGTGCGTGCGGATGTATGTATGGATGTATGTTATCGTTTTTTTGGCCCACGATTTTTTCCACACCGTTACACCGATTGAAATGAAATTGAAAACCTACCATTAGTTTAACAAAATGAAGCGCTGATTAGTTTTTGGTACATATCGGCCCACAAACATTAGTACTTTATTTCAGTACTTTTTTAGTTTTTTCTAAATATCTTGAAAATGACTTAACCAATTTTGATGAAATTTAATATCCTAATTAAATACCTTGGGGACCACAAAAAAGGTTAAATAAAGTTTTTAGTAAAATTATATTTTAAAGTACTTTACTCTAGAGTAAGATGGTACTTTTTTTAATTTTTTAAATTCTTTAAAATTTATTCATTTGAAAGTTTTAATATAGCTCATTTAGCCTTGCTTAAGTAAGAATGGATAGGCTTCTCTCTGTGAAATGCTAAAAATTTGGGAGGAATTTTTATGAGTAACCATAGCAACTGCGTTGTTTTCTTATCCGTTACCTTTGCTGAAGACAGAGAAATCGATTTTAAAACCAAAAATAGCGATTGATTCTCATCTAGTACTTGAGGAATAATCATTCTATATTGGATTTTTGACGTTTCGGTTTTTATTAGTAACCATTGCTGAAGACATAGAGAAATCGACTTTAAACCAAAAAATAGCGATTGATTCTCATCTAGTACTTGAGGAATAATCATTCTATATTGGATTTTTTGACATTTCTGTTTTTATTGGTAACCATTGCTGAAGACATGGAGGAATCGACTTAAAACCAAAAATAGATATCTGATTCTCATCTAATACTTTGAGGAATAACTATTCTACATTGGAGTTTTTGACGTTTCGATTATTATTGGCAATCATTGCTGAAGACATGGAGGAATCGACTTCAAAATCAAAAATAACGATCGATTCTCATTCTAATTCTGAGGAATAACCATTCTTGACATTCGAGCATTCATTGATGATCGATTTTATACCTGATTATTAATAAGTAACCTCTTGACTTATAAAACGTGGAAGAATTCGACATCTAAAATACTAAAAAGACTAAATTCTTTTTAGCAAACAACTCAAGTTTGAGTTGTTTGCCATAAAAAGAATTTAGTCTTTTTGATTTTAAGTCTATTCTTCCACGTTTTCAGTAGAGGTTGCCATTAATAGTCAAAACATCAAAAATGGAATGCAATAAGGTTATTCCTCTAGTATTAGATGAGAATCGATCGTTATTTTTGATTTTAAGTCGATTCCTCCATGTCTTCAGCAATGGTTACCAATAATAATCGAAACGTCAAAAACCTAATGTAGAATTGTTATTCCTCAAGTATTAGATGAGAATCGATGGCTATTTTGATTTTAAGTCGATTCCTCTATGTCTTCAGCAATGGTTACAATAATAACCGAAATGTCAAAAATCCAATGTGGAATGGTTATTCCTCGACTCTTAAATGAGAATTATTTTTGAATTAATGTCAATATGAACTACAAATTGCAAGTGATATCTGATTAATAATAAAGGAACAAACATATTAATATTTCAAATGAATTTGGATAAAGTTTAGCAACGATCCGTTGCAGTTTATTTAACTAATCAAAATTATAATTATTGCCAACTATCGAATTACATGATATACCCTTGAATTAGACAATCTATAACTACCAGTGTTGGATTCACTCTAGAACAATTTTTGTTTTGTTTTAAAATGTCTGAAACTTGAAAAAATCCCAAAATCCCTTTAATTTTCATTAAGTATCAACTATAATGAGTATCAAAATACAATTACCTACTGCAGAATGGATTGTGCCAAAATGTTTGTGTTTCCAATCCGGAAAACTGATTGTATAGGGTTGCGGGTGGAGATTGATCGGCGGTGGAGGTCCAGGTGACGAAGCTCCTTGACTAGTATAGCCATAAATAGAGCGACTCTATCCTGAGAGCATACCGAGTCTTGAAAATTTTTCTACTTTTTCCTCTGATATATTTTATAATTTCAGCTCATCTTATATATATATATATTATATTTATTTATCCCTGTCCTTTTAGTGCTCATCTTATATAATATTCCTTTAATATCAATTCATAAATGCGAGTCACCTTGGTTCCATTGAAGTATAACAAATTGATTTGTTTTCTCAATTTTTTTTATCAGATTTTCTAGAATCCACTCGACACTTACTCCTTAAAACCCTCCGTGGGCGGTGGGAACTATGCTTCCAACCTGATATTTTAATTTTTATTGGCAGTGTGAAAAAATGTATTATGCATGGACGGTGGAAGTATACTTCTCACCAACCTTATATTTAGGGGATGAAGGCCAAAATATAACAATAAAAAAATAGACGATTAAAGTCTAATTAAAGCAAAAAACAAACAAATTTGAATTTATAAGTCGTGCCCATGAAAGCTTTAATAGTCGACTGCTCGCTTCAGAACGTTTTGCTTAGTCTCACTTGTCCTGTAGGCGATTGATGCATGTGACTCATTGCGGGGGGCCTGGGGTCAATTGACCTCGTGATGGTCTCCTCAAGCAAGCCTTCAAGCACAGAGGGGACGCTTAGCGAGTTCCTACTTCTCAAGTGTTATTTTTAGAAAAACTAACACAGGCCCGATTAATTATACGTATTTTTCTTTCTGTAATTGTCTTTGTCACGATGATGACTATTTTAATCTAAATCGAGTAAAATCCTTATACAAATATACAAATAGCTAATTTTTTTTATCACAAAAATACATTCGGAAAAATATCTCAAGGATTCAGGCAACTACCCGAATAGCAAGTTAGACACACATGTCCCCGGGGGATCGGCCCCTTCTAACATGTAATTAAGCATAGTTAACAGAATCCTTGATATACCATTTATCCTTTAAATTAATTACTTGATCTAATATTGAATTCATCCAATTTTATTTAATTAAACTATAAAACGTGAAAAAACCAATTATATCATTAAAAAACCATGATTTTTTTACTCTCTACCATACATGGTATGAGCGAAAGGATGGCGTTTTGCTCTACAAGAAAGCCTTATATAGTAAACATTATATTTTACGAGATATTAATTATTTTATCAAAATGTTACTTTTCCTACCTTAGTTTTAGTGAGTGCGTTTCCAAATTTTGTGTACGCTCTAGCTCTAAAACTAGTCTGCGAATATCCAAACGAAATTTCAGTTGTCGTTTAATTGCATTGAGAATAAGAGCTGAATAGATTTTGGTTGAAATGGAACTCAAAATTAAGGGGGAGAGGGTTCTTAAAAAATAAAAATGATAAAATATGCAAACTAAAAAAAAAATAAAAAAAATAAAGAAATACAAGTATGTGTTAGTTAGCCTCATCCACATAATCTTACGGGGGGTAGTGAAACTTCTTTAGCGTTAGAAGTTATCTATGGGTTCACTCCAAAATCCCGACAACCCAAAATAATTTTAGAGTTTTTTTTCTAAAATCCTCTTAGGGGGAAAAATTTGTATTTTTACAAATTTAATAAAATTTAATTAATTAATTTGTTATTTTGATATTTCAATTATGTACTCTTTGAATTTATTAGTTGTTTTTTTTGGCTTTTCGGCCTTTCTAGCCATAAGCCAATTTACGATACTAATTATTTTTTTAAATTTGTCTCTATCCCCCCGGGGTCAGGTTTTAGCCGGATGCCTCGAGTCGGATTCGAACCCGGGTCCACTTGGTTAGCAGGTTGACACGCTACCGCCTAGCATACCCGACCCCCAATTTATTAGGTTAAATATATATTTTTAAATAGGTATTAAAAATATTGATAAAATTTATTTGATTTATTTATTAAATAATTATTTATAAATTATTAATTAATTATAAATAATTTTTAAATAATATTATTATTATATATTTTTTTTACTCAGGTATTTTTATTTTTCGATTTGGCCGTAGGTACGTAATTTTAGTGTTGTGAATTGTTATTTGGATGCATGGCAAGTGAAAGTCATCGGCCGAATGAGCAATATCAGCATACATATTTATTTTCCTTAGAAAAACGGGGTGAAATAAGAGCGTCTAAAAGTGTATTTCTTGGATAACTATCAACTTGAATTCCAAAGATTTCCAAGATATCGGTTATCTCCCACAAGGAGAGATATTCCTCATTGTCAAGAGAATTCTCTTCATATTCCGAATCACTATTTTTATACCCCCGCCACCCCTCATCTCCCACTCGTCATCGTCGACATCTCAATAGAAATAATATTTTGACAGGCCGCGTGTGTGCGGATGGGTTCATTTTCAACAGGTCCGGAAATAAATTCCATCGCGAGAACTTTATCATGGTCTGGAAATGATCCGGGAAGGGGTGAAATGGGGGTGTTATGGGGGGTAAAGTAGCCGTGAAATGACAGCCGACGGAAAGACAGGAAGCCACGTGGCTCCGAAGCACGGGCGAAAACAGCCCTTCGTGATCCCCCACTGTGGTTAATGTTCTCGTCAACAGACGCTGCTGCTTCGTTATTTTCAAACATGGAAAGGGATTTATTAATTAAAAATTCTTTCCTTTCCCTTCTTGGGGTGCCAACAACTTCCGTTCGATACTTACGTATATATACACAGATTACATTATATCAGACTGCAAGTGTTACTTACTGTCTTAGAAGGTAAACTTTTCAAATCTAAGGGTTTAATTAAATTCAAATTTAATTAATTTTCTTGTACACAATGTCTAGAATAAATCCGTTTCTGGATATCATAGCAAGCTAAGCAATTCAACTGCATATTACTTTCAAATAGGTTCTTAATCCCGATGAATGCAATAATTTCCTCATTATCTTGTTTTTCCCGGTAAACTTAGCTCTTCTATAATTTGAAATTATGGGACTAGCTAGCCATTTACCTTATAAATTCAAAGTTTAATTAAATCTGAATGAGATTCTTAAGCATACCTTACACCAGGCATATCAAAATTGCTGCCCACTAACGGCATGCCAATTGGCCTGTAATCCTTGATGAATGGTAACTAATATTAATTGAATTTAGGGAACGCGGTGTTGGTTTATAGTGAAACATTATTAAAATTATATTACCTAATATAATTGTAACTAATATGGTTATTTAATAGAAATGTTGCTGTTAAAGTTTGTATTTTTGTGAGTAATTTTATTAAGAGTTGAAATTTTATTTAAATCACACTTAATTAATTATAATTATTTATTGAACACGAACAAATAATTAATACAATATAACTACGACATTTCGATCGGCTTATTCTGTGATTGTTCTCTGAACACCCATTTCGATTTTAGGTTAACTGAACTTGCATTACAAAAAAATTAAAATTCAAGTTTCTCAATGAAATCTCCAAGAGTACGAAAATAAAAAGGTGAGTTGAGCGAAATCAGTTCAATTCTTATGTTTTTTGTAACAAAGAAAAAAATCTATAGTTTAGCCCTCGATATTATCACAAGGAAGAGATTTATTCATTTATTTCATTCATACATTATTATAAAAAAATCTTTAAAATTAAGTATAAAATCTTTTTAATTTATTCCTACGTATTTTTTTCTTTCTCTTTTATTTCAATTATTTCCTTTTTTATTGATTAATTTTTCTCTTAGATTTGCCAGTTCTTCTTCTTCTTTTCTTTACGTCAATCCACTTTTCTTAATTGGCCAATTTTCAAATCAGCCATGTCGAGCACTCACTTATAATTCTTTTTGGCTTTCCTGTTGCACAGGAATGATTTTACTTCAACCCGCGCTCTATTTACTAACAAACGACAAACAAATTAGTTAATTGTAGAAACAAAAAATATTTGTTCAAAACAAAACAATAAATAAATAAAATATCATCCTTGTGCTGGTAAATACGATACTAATAATTTTTTTTTTGTAAATTTAGTCAGATTAAAAAGAATTGAAAAAGACGTTTAATTGAAAAGTTTTTGTTTGCCGACTAATAAATAGATTATATACTATATATGTCACGGGTGATCAAACCGTCGATCGCGATACCGTTTTTGGTCGATCACCAACTGTTTATTTACATTTATTTAATTCAATTTTTGAATACAACTTTGTAAATTTTTATGTACTTCATAAATTATTAATACACATTTAGTTTGTTATCAATCTATTTGTATTATAACCTGTCGATCGCCATATAGCTTGGTATACAAAGGAATACAAAGGGTTGAGCACCCCTTCTCTATGTGCATATTTATATTCGTTGCAGTCTATCTTCACTTTGACTACTTCCATGGCCAAATAAAAATAATACACTTTTCTATCTTAGTTGCTCTGTCTGAGTACTTTCAATAGGTATTTTTTGGTTCTTCTTCTTCGAGTGCGATACCCGAAACGGGTGTCGGCGCCTCTCCACATATACCTGTGCTGAGTGTGTTTAGTTGTTTTTACACAGATATATGGGACCTACTTTTTAACGCCGGTTCCGAACGGCTAATTTGGAGAGGTGACTAGGCAATTATACTCTTGGTAGGTTGTCATTACTTTCCAAGAGGAGGCGACTGCAAATATCTATCTGCCGAGACTCGGTCTCGAACCAGCGATCTCCGAGTCAGCGACCCGACACTCTAGCCACTGACCCACAGTCACCTCTTTTTTGGTTGCTATAAAATAATTAGTTTGGATGTAATATAGAAAAATTACGATACTTATATTTTTTGCGAGTACGGCTTGCACTTGGCCTCTTTGTTTTTATTAATATTTTCTCTACATAATTATAACATTTTTTTGACGTTCTCATAACAATAATGTATTAAAAAAAATGATTTTTTTTTCGATTTTTAAATTTTTTTATTTTTTATTTCTTGAGTATCCAGTTTTTTTGATGTTGAGTGTACAAATAGATGCTAGGCCTCTGCCGCGCCGCCGTCCGCTACCCTTAACTGATCTGCCGATATGGTTGTCTAAATGCCAGGGGCTCCCAGAATCGATGTGTAGCTATTAACTGACTGGGCTGATACTGCTACCGAGGCAAAGCAGCGAGCGAGCCGCGACAGGTTTGAACATGATTGTGTCCCACCCTTTGCTCACTAGACAAGCCTTCGCGTCAGTTTGTCTGTAAAACAATTTTATAATAAGATAGACAAAATATTAATTAAAAAAAACATCTAAGTGCAATCAAATACTTCTTCCAAAACATATTTTAGTTCATCATTCACAATTAATTTTTATTATTCAATTTATAGTTTTTAAATGAAAGTCAGACATCGAGTATCCTACATGTAAACGTCAAGTACCTACATGTAAACTAATTTACTTTCAACCTCAATCAAAGTATTTCATAAGATTCAAATAAATAAATTCTGGAATATTCTATTCATATTCTAACGTTAAAAAGTTCTATAAATTTTAAATTAAATCCAAGCGAAATAAAGCTAAACGAAATTAATATAGAACACGCTATGAAGATACTTTGACGTTCTAAGATTTTAGGGATACAGCATCCATGGACCGCACGCCACTGATATATATATATATTTCCAATACCTGTAGTTGTGTATTTTGCTCAACTCTAAGGGGAATCTCGGAGGATACTAGAAACTGCAACCTTTTAAGTTGGCAATGCTGGTACAAATAAGCAAATACAATATTCTATACGGCCATAAACAAAAAGTATTGATTGTTTTTGGATGACATTGTACTGGAATTAAAAATAAAATATTTCAAGGATTAAATTATATAAATATTTGCCCGTGTATTTTAAACATTTATTTAGACGAAAAAAAAATAATTCAAACTGAAATGAAGGAAAAAATGAATTACGTAATAAGTCGAAATCAATCGGGACAGTTAATCAAAGATTAGATAATCATAAAAAAAATTAAAAATACTACGACTCATTTTAATTGTTTTTTTTTTCAAATTCTCTCTTTTCATTTGAAATCCCAAAAAAAAGTTACGAAATATCTATATTTTTTTAAGATCGAAGAAATTTCCATGCAAAAACTATATTGCAGTTTTTAAACTCCATTCGAATTCCAAAAAAAACATTCAAAGTTTGAGTGGGAAGTTTAATTTCACAAATAAACGATTAATTCAATCATAGGTGGACCCAATACTCGAATTCAACCCTTCTGACATTTAATAAAAATTATAGTTTTTAAAGAGTTAGGTGTCGGTGCAAGGTGAAACATTTTAATAATAAAAATTATCCATAACAGATGTTATAGTAAATGACAATCTTTCGTGATTATTTTTTATTTAATTGAAATTCAAACTCATTTTAATGAAATTACCTATAGAAAACTTAGAAAAAAATCAATTTTTTTATATCCATAAATAATTAAACCTAAAGTGAAATAAAATAATAGTAGCTTTTACTATACTCTTAAGGAGTATAGCCGTTGCGTTTTTAGAAAAAGATAAATGGATCAAAACTTTTATCATCTCTCTTTAGGTTTGCTCTCTCGATTCCGCGAGGATGCCTGAAACACGACTGAGATCAGGCTATTTATAAAAATACCAACAGCACACGTTGCCTTAGGAGTCACCATACTACGAGTTTCTTATCGTCGATTGTCCATCCATTGTAAAGCGGTTTGAACATGTCAAGGCATTACAATTTCTGTATTCAAAAATAATTTTTAGGAAAAAAATAAAACCGACTTCAAAAAATTAAATGCAACAAATAAAATACACTAAAAGGTATAAAATAATTATTATCTTATTTAGTTACAACTAAACTACGAAACATTAACATGAAATTACTTTTTGAAGTCGGTGCCAAACAAACTATATCCATAAGCGAGCGTTCCAACCAAACGTACTAAGTAAGATCCGTCGAGTGCGATTCATAAAAGGTATCTGTTTGGCACCGACTTAAAAAAGTAATTTCATGTTAATATCTCGTAGTTTAGTTGTAACTAAATAAGATAACAATTGTTTTATACCTTTTAGTGTATTTTATTAGTTGCATTTAATTTTTTGAAGTCGGTTTTTATTTTTTTCTTAAAAATTATTTTTATTTTTCACTTTTTAGTGATGTTATTAATAGTGATCATATCATCAGAACTTGACCAAATTAATATGGCACCATCCCTAAGATACCCCCTTTCCAATAAAAAAGAATCATCGAAATCGGTTCATAAACAAAGAAGTTAGTCCTGAACAAACAAACCTAAAAAGGTCTAATACCTATGAAAAAAAATGGGACCAATCGGAAGGTAGACTGGCAATGCAAAAAGAATTTTCAAAATCGGTTCACAATTGGCGGAGATATGAGGTAACATAGATACAAAAAAAAAATTCAGTCGAATAGAGAACCTCCTCCTTTTTTGAAGTCGGTTAAAAAGGCAGAATATTTTGGGGAAATTATTTAAATCAAATTCCTTCCTGCTGTTAAGGGGTTGAGTTCCACTCTTATACCTCAGCACCAAAGTCATTTTTTTGACTGAGAAATTAACAACTGTTCAATGCTAATGAGTCACTGGATACTTCTCTAAAGAAAACAAACTTAATTCATAATTCATTGAATTCTTTGCCTTGCCTCTCTTCCAGAACACAGATTATTCTTAATTCTGATTAACATAAAATGAACCAGCTTAAGATTTCGTAACCAGAATCTTTCCTATTGTTTTTTCTGCTATCGATCTGGATATATCGTTTTCATTATCTTCTTGAAAAGATATTTGATACACCGTAGCATGGGCTTGGAATAGAACCTACTAACATATCAAGTTTTCTATTCAAGTTTCTATGGCTTCTAAAGCGAGTAAAAAGAAAAAAAAACTCAACTTTAATGAATTGGATACGTTTACCATCGTGAATAAGTTATGTCACTAGACCCGAACCGATTTCTTCAATTCCCCTTCATGTTTTTGGATGACCTTAGATAATTCAGTAGAAATAAGAATTTACTCTCATTACAAATAATTTATTTCCCACATTTAATTTTTCTACGAATATGCATGACGAGCCAAACTCCTTGTCCTTGCTATGTTGAATGCACCCGAACGGAGACTTCCAAAGTTAAACAACATGTATAGCGTATTTACATAGTTCGAAAATGAATGACATCCTAACCCTTTCAATGTCATACTGTATGTTTTTTTATTTTTGACGACTATATATAAAATAGAATTAAAATAAATATGTATAAAAAAATGGAGCATATTGAATTATTACCTTCCATATACCCTTTGAGTACCAATGTATTGAAACGTTGAAATTTTTTTATAGGTATTATAAAATAATACATTAGCAAAAAAAACAGGATTGAAAGGGCTAAAATATCCTGTATAAATAACATATTTACAGGTTCTAATAGTTGTTCTTGCATCTCTTTGGCAGTTCTGATCCTTTATGCTTATAACAAACATAATTACTATACTAGGGTCGTACCCAGGCAAAGATATTGCATACCTATTATTTTCCGGTTGCCTTTTGCTTCAATTAATCATCTGTTCAGCTAGAGAATTTTCTTTTTTCTTGTTTTTAAAATCACAAAAATGGTAAGCTACGCAAATTTTTAAATTTCTCTTTGTAACATCTCCCAAATAAATTATCTGTTTTCATTATAATATAGTTATATATTTTTATTTTCTTCAAGCAGAGGTCAACCTCATTAATTTCTCCTTTTAAAACAGCTCTCGCCCTGACATATCCAATGAGATGTTAAAGTATGGTGGCGGCGAGCTTGTCCTGAAGATCACTCAAATGTTTCAGAACATCTTGACACAATGTGAAATCCCTAAGTCCTGGAAAGAGAGCTTAATAATTCCTATATTTAAGAAAGGTAGTAAAGCAGACCTTAATAACTATCGTGGTATAACTTTACTAAATACTATCCTAAAGCTCTTTACTAAAGTTATCCTTAACAAACTGCTGGTCTACATTAAACCGAGAGAGGAACAACAGGGTTTTAGAAAGAACCGCTCAACAACTGACGCTATATTTATTATACGACAAATAGTTGAAAAATCAATCGAATTCAACAACCCGGCATACTTATGTTTCATAGATCTTAAAAAAGCTTTTGATCGGGTAAGATTAGAAGATATAATAGGTTGTCTCAGAGAAAGAGAGGTTCCAGAAAGATTAATTAGAATAATAAAGGATTTAAACACAAATACAAGAGCAAAAATCAAATCAAATAACAAGATATCGGGATCTATTTCAATAACAAGTGGAGTGAGGCAGGGCGATTCGTTAAGTCCTTTGCTCTTCAATCTCATTATGGATAAAATTTTATCATATTTGACGACCCATCTTGGATACAAAATGGGAGAAAACTCCATACAGGCTGTGTGCTATGCTGATGACGTGGTTTTGGTGTCGGACAGCGAGCAAAATCTGCAAACTCTCTTATCTCAATTCGACCAAATTGCAGAAAGATTAAATATGGAAATATCCATTGAAAAAACAAAATGTATTGTGATAGCGAAAGAACATCTTAAGTGTGAAATCAAACTTAAAAATATAACATTAGATCAAGTTGAAAAATTCAACTATTTGGGAGCCGAGATTTCGGCGCACAGAGATCTGAGCCAAGAGGTTAAAACCCAAGTAACAAAAGGTGCTAGGATAGCTGGATGTCTATATGGTTTGGTCTGGAAAAACAAATATATGTCAGCAAAAAGCAAAGTACGAATTTATAAGACCTGCGTACGTCCCGTGTTAACATATGCAGCAGAAACCAGAGCATCAACAACTACCACCCAACAACTACTCCGAACAACAGAGATGAGAATAATAAGGGCTATACATGGGAAAACATTAAGGGATAGAATCCGCAGCAATGATCTAAGAGAACTAAGCGAAATCCAGGATATAGTACAATGGATCGATGTGAGAAGGAGAGGATGGGGGGAACATGTGGAACGAATGACGGATGACCGCCTTGCAAAAATCGTGAAGGAAAATCGCCCACGTGGCACACGGAGCAGAGGGCGGCCGAAAAAAAGATGGAAGGATGTCGCAGCAAGAAACTAACGTCTTTATTCTTTTTTTATTATTGGAAGAACAGGCGAAAGCCTATGAAGAAGATGAAGAAGAAGAAGAATATTTTAATATTAATAATATTTAAATAGTATAATATTAATAATATTTAAATCCTTAATATTATAATATTTATAATATTCAAATCGATAAATAATTACCAGAAATAACCCAGAGTTTTTTTTATTTCATTTAGATATTGAAAATACAATTCATTTTTATAATTGAAAAAATAAAAACAAAAAAAAGGCAATCGAGTTGTGTATAATTAACTGTGTTTTTTCACTGACGAGAATTTCTATAGAGATTTTAAATTATTAATTTCGATTCGTAGTGGACTCATTACGGCCATGTGCATTTTAAAAAATGTTTGTGCATGGCCCATTTTCGATGTATCAAATACGAACTGTCCAGTAAAATAATGAAGAATGGCATTACGAATGAAGTATTATTGACCCGGCATATACTCGTATATAATGGGGCCGAGTAAGGAGAGATGAACTTTAAACTGGCCACTGTTGCTACTAATATCTTAGCCCACCAAGTATCTTTTGGGAATTCTAAATATTCTCTCTTTAAGAGAATATAAGTAAAAATCTTAAAATTTTGATTTATTATTGGTAGCTCTATTTAAACAATATGATTCGGCTGTACATTTAAAATGAAGATTAAATCCTTGAGTAAAAATATTTTACACTTTATATATATATATTAAGATTTGAGCACTTGGATGGCGATCATCTTGCTAATAAATTAAAACCACTATATATATATATATATATATATACATGAAAATTCATTTTGAGCCCTTCACAAGGATTAGTTTATTTCTTTAAATAATGGAAAAAATACATCTGCTATAAACTAGGGCATTACAATACAATGCCTATAATGTATAAGAGAGCTTAATTTGATAAGGTAAGTTGGGAGCCTTCTTCTCTATATATTCTTTCTTTTGGTAACCAAGAAATGTGCAATAATTGTTTGTATGAGGGAAGATATTTGCTTTGAAAAATGTAACACAAAAATATTAAAATTTTATACCAACAAAATCACAAAATCACTATAAATTGTCTCAAGGTGTAAAATTAACTCAGTTCTTGTACGCAGGTTGCTGAGGAAGGCCTATCATATGAGCCAGAAACAACTGTACGGTTGTACAACAAATACATCATTATACATTAAAGTTTGAAAAAATTTTCATGCTAAAATCCTATATTACCATCCACCAGGTAAACAACCATGTCCAAAAGACCTCAAAAAATTCCATCATTAAAGTTATATATATAGTTCAATTGATTTTGCCTCGAATAACAGGCATTGGCACGGATTTCTCTTTGGCACCCAGGTTCGATTCTTGAGCTAGTTAATAAATCTTCTTCTGATATGTAATAAAAAATTATGCATATTAACTCGGATTAAGTAATTGACAACTTTGCGGGATTTTCTTTTTAATATATACCTACTACTATTTAATGAGCACACCGATTTAGAAAAACTCCTTACTCTTTTTTGTGGCACGCCTAATCAACTCCCTCTTAATTTCAATTTGAATAAATTCGTTGAAGAACTTATAATAAATGGTAAGCAAAATAAAAATTTAGAACCATTTATGAGAAAATTACAAAAAACATTTTTTCAAGTAAAGGGGTAATTTTGGTTGTCTGATTTCAATCAAAATCTTGCTACATCCCTTATAGTCTATATCTAGCTTAAGTTTCGACTTTTTTGCTCTGCAACTTACCAAATACACTCGGTCCGACCAATTACTTTCTGTCATTTTTTGGTCCCTCCGAACCACAAAATCCAATTCTTTGTTACTAACCTGATTTCTATTTATTAATTACATGATTCACTTCCATCTAGAAATAACAAGGTGAAACTTACTTTTTCAACATTATACCATAAGAATACTACATAGATAACCAAGTACACTATGGTATAATGTTGGAAAATATTGTAATATTGTTGCTATCACTGAAAGGAGAGACAAATGGACACCGAGTTATACTCATCCATCAATAACTATTCAATACCCTGAAGAAGGAGAGAAAAAAGTCTCCGAAACGTCGGAAATTGAAAACAATTTAAATAATTTAAGGGCGGCCTTTCATTATAACTTACTTATTACGTTTTAAATCCTTGAGATAGAAGCCCTCAAATTGTGAAGACCTCGGGAAAAGAATGCAATACTACCACCTATATATCTAATATCAGATATTGATAAAGATATAAGTGAAAGTAAAAATTATCATATCATTAAAATTGCTGAAAGCTTAATTTGTCTTAAAAAAGTTTTCAGTTTTTCTTCTATTTTGGCTAAAAAAAGGTGAAAACAATTCTACGACTGACCGGGTAATCAAGATTGGTTAATGGATATCGAATAAATTTTATGACGCGTTTCTGAATTCCATTTAGTGTGTTAAGAGAATTACTCTCCTCGAATCGTTTTCAAAACAGGCGATTTCGGGCTTTGTTAAGTGTAGTGGGCGTAAAATAATCTGTTATAATTAGAAAGACAAGAGTAGTAGAGTATTGTAAGAAGAACTCAACCCAGCTTACGAACCTTTTAATTAACATTCTAATCCACAAACAATAGATTTATTTCGTGATATTTCGATATCTCTCGATTTCTCTGTCGTCAATGTTTGTTTCATTCTTTCTCGTTGAGCTTATACGACGCTTTGCTCCACTGATTGGGCCAAGTTCATTAAAAAATAATTGTCTCTTAAATAGGATTGTTTGCTAGAAGTAAGATCTGATTGCAGAGGCTGCTGCTGCTGCTGCTAAGCATTATGGAAAGTAAATAGAATTTCTATCTCTTAAGCAACCTAGCGCTTGCTTGCTCTCTTAAATTGAACGGGGACTTAAGTATGAACAAGAAGAAAAGTTTTCTTTCGGGGAACAAACAAGTTCAATGAATAAATACAGATCGCATTAATACGGAACCAGGTATCTGGAAAATTAGATAACTCATTTGTTGGAGCGATTTTTAAATGTTTACACTTTATTTTAGTTTCACAAAATGATTCTCTTACGAAGAAGCTACTTGGAATAATAATATTTATTTAAATGAAAATAAAAAATGTTAGCGTTACAGTACTTCCCAGCTTCTATTCTTCCCATTTTTTTAAATTTAAACAAAGTAAGTGACAACCATTCTCTTGCCACCCTGGATGTCATTCAGAAGAGTCCGCCTTATCCGGCTCATCGAGAAACCGTCTCCTTTACCTTTACACCAATACCTCACTTTGCGTCGGGGTTACGTTCCAAAAAAACACGACTCAAAGTGAATTAAGATTTTCTTTAGCAAACCATGTAAAGATCGAAGATAGGTTCCAGGGTTACGAAAATACTACTTTTTAAAAAGAAAATTGAACAAAGTAAACATTTAAAAAACAAAAATAATATAAAATTTTATTACATACATACAAAAAACAACAAAAAAGTATTCAATTAAAACAAAATAAACTATTCAATTAATTTATGAAAAACAAAATTAAAATTAATCACTGGCTGATGAGTCCATAGTGGCTGTTGTCGTAAGTCGGGTTTCTTTCACAAAAAATTGGTCCAATGTTTGCTGAACAGCTTTTTTTTCAACGTAAAATAAATTTCCTTGTAGCAATTGATATTCGTAGCTACCGCCTGGGACACTTTAAAACTCCTTCTGCTTACCTTCGTCAATCAAACACATCGCATTGGAAATTTGTTTGGAGGTTAAATTTTGTTCTTCGGAGATTTCAGTTAGAAAGGGAATCCCCGAGTTTTGATGGCATGGCGCAATTAGAAACAAAAGTAGTGCCATCTTTTAGAAAAAAAAGAAAATTTCAAAAAAAAGACTCGAAACCAAAACAACGCAACCTCGAAAATCTAACGACGCACAATGAAAATTAGTACTAATTAAGCAGCGACGCAACTTCGAAAAAACGCAAAACAAAACGATGCAAATTTATTTATATACTACCATAGACTTTGATTTCTCATTAACTATAGTGACTCTTAAAGTCTCATTTGGTATCATTTGTCAGATACACGCGATTTCCAAATGTTTAACACACATCCGCTGTCAAATTAGATTAAAGTCCCACAAACATATTCGATAACTTTTTTATCTCTATGACTTCTAGAGACTAAAACTCTCATCCTACCTCTCTTTTTCTTTGTGACCGTCATTTGTTCAAGACTCATATTCCATTCCATTCGGGTAAAATTTATATATTTTATATATTATAATTATTATAATAATTATTTTGGACACTTTTTGGATTCAGGTGACCAGTCAAATCGGTTATTATTATCCTAGGGGTGAACCGCGACCTAATATCGTGTACACCTACTTCCACTTCCATTTTCATTTCCAAATAGAAGATAATAGATGAAGGGGCATTATCTAATAAATTCCAAAATAATTCCAAAGACGTGTACATTTAATTCCAATTGCGGTTCACCCCTCGTTATTATCATTATTTATTAATTTGCTTTTATTTAGTTTTATAAGTTTCTTCACAAATTTTATCTTTTTGAAGTTAGAAGAGCTTTTAACAATCCACATTCAGAGATTATCTCAATACTTGCGCTTTTAATATTAACCTTAAGTGTAAATAATAATATAATAATACAATAATATGATTAAATAAAAAAAGGAATGTCAAGGTGATTCCTCTACAGGATTCAAGCCCAAACTTTTGAATATAGTCCAAAGTCTTCATTAAATCACCATTTTCAAACATTTTTTCTTAGGAATATTACAAAATAACAGTTTGATTAATATGCCATATCCGGAGATCCGAGCTGCAAGAGCGTACCGAAAGCACGCCCACACTAGCTAGTCAGAGAATAGTTTGAATAAGCGAATAAATTTAGTAATTTCATTATTTGTTATAAAAAATTACTCCTTTCTATCAAATACTCATTTTTTTTGTTAAAATATTTAAAAAAAATCTATTGAATTTAACAATTTGAAATCCGATTCATTAATTTCATTCATTCACCTGCCTTTTAAAATTTTTATTTAACATTCCTATTAATCAAACTGATATTTTGTAATATTCCTCAATTTTTCATGCAATTCTCTCTTTTTCTCTCTTTTATTTAATTTTAATCTCTCTGTATTTTTTTTTTTTTTTTTTTTTAATTTTGCTTCCATACAATAGAATGATTGCATGTGCAATTAACAAATCCTGTCGGCGAAATCAAATGAGTTAAAAGGTTTAATCATTTGATTCTTTTAAATAGGATGAAACACATCGAATTGCTGTATTTTTCCATTTGATTATCACATCATTTTCGCAGTTGACTTGATGCTGAAGTGAGAGTTAATAATACTGAAGATTTTTTTCATTTATTAGATTAAATTTATTTGCCTATTATATAGGTACTCGATAACTTGGCTCTTTTTTAGAATTTTTTTTTAAATTACATAATAATACCTAACTAGAATGTGTAGCTTACAAACGCTTAATATTGCTGTAGAAAAATGTATAAAATATATTTAATAACTATTTATGAATATTAAATAAAAATTCGGGTTAGAAGTGCATTTTACAAATTTACCGTCTTGTTAAAAGTCGCGGTTTTCATCGACTGAAGAGATATTCTTCTGAAGAGATTTCTTGAAAGAGGCTGGTTGCAAGCGCAACAAGTTGTTTAAGTGAATGTTTTTTAAGACTCAGATCGCAAATTTTAGCTGTTTAGAAATTATAGGTTTGGCGGTTAATAATGTCCTTTTTTTCTAACAGATGGCATTTCGGTATTTTTCCACCAAACTCATCCAAATATTTTTTTGGTTTTATAGTGTTGGTAATCACCTTTCAAACGCCATATAACATGTCAACATTCGGTTCATTTGTGTATGAGATATTGGCTTGTAAACATGGCGTATTTTGTGCCGAAAAAAGAGCATTTGAGGGAGGTGATGTTGCACTATTTTTTAATGAAAAAATCGGCTACGGAAACGGCTCGTATTCTCGGGGGAGTTTATGGGGAAGTGGTGATTTTGATGTGAACGACAAGGAGCGGCCTGGACAGCCGAAAAAGTTTGAGGATGCTGACCTGGAGGACTTGCTGGCAGAAGATCCGCGCCAATCGCAAGGAATGCTTTCAAAGAGACTCGGAGGCCGCAGAACAGTTGGTGACCGGCTGAAAGTATTGGGAAAGATCTACAAGGAAGGCAGATGGGTGTCACATGACTTGAACGACCGGCAAATGGAGAAGCGAAAAATGATGGCTGAAATGTTGCTGGTTCGTCAAGAAAGGAAGTCGATTCTGTATCGTATCGTCACGGGAGATGAAAAGTGGATCTATTTCGACAATCCCAAGCGCAAAAAGTCATGGCTTTCACCTGGAGAAGCGGCACCATCGACCCCACGGAAGAATCGGTTCGGAAAGAAAACAATGCTGTGCATCTGGTGGGACCAAAAAGGTTTGCTGTATTATGAGCTGCTAAAACCGGGCGAAACTGTTGATGCGGGCCGCTACAGACAACAATTGATCAATTTGAATCATGCATTGATCGAAAAACGGCCGCAATGGGCTCGAAGACATGGACGTGTCATTTTGCTCCACGACAACGCTTCGTCGCACACCGCCAAATCGACGAAAGAAACCATCAAAGCGCTCGAATGGGAGGCCCTACCCCACCCGCCCTACTCTCCAGACCTCGCTCCATCGGATTACCACCTCTTTAGGTCAATGGCGCACGGATTGGCTGACCAGCACTTCGCTAATTACGAAGAAGTGGCAAAATGGCTCGAATCTTGGCTCGCCTCGAAAGGGGAGAAATTCTAGTGGGAGGATACACAATTTGCCGGATGGTTGGTCAAAATGTGTAGAATCCGATGGTGCATAATTTGAATAAACCACTTTTGCCAGTGCTGAAAAAATTTGTGTTTTCTTCATGCCGAAAAAGGACATTATTAACCGCCACACCTATGTATTATGTCAGAAGCGTTGTATTCAACACTTCGGGATGGTTAGAAAGCTTTCTCTCGAATCGTAGTATTAAAGTTGTGGTTGATAGAACGTCATCTGAATCATTTTCTACGAATTCTGGACTTCCCCAAAGCTCAGTAATCTCCCTACTTCCAAATATATATAAGCGACCTTATTAAACAAACTTCAAACCTCACTCATGACGACAGCAGTCTGCACGGCGCTCCTTCACTCCCGAAAAATCTAAATAATGTTGCTTCTTCAATCACTCTTTACCTAAACACATTAGACACATGGGGCTTTCAAAATTTAGTTAGCTTTAATACAAACAAGACTCAATGTTGTCCAATTTCTAGGCCTGAAAATAAAAACTTCTATGACATTCTCTTTGGTTTGAATACTCTGAAGATGTGTGACAGGCCTTTGAAATTTTGAATTAAAACATATATAAATAAACAACTCTCGGAAGCTATTCGCTTAACTACTGACGTTTCTCGTGTAAAAGTCTCTTTTACTCATATACTTATATATAAAAAAAAAAATTAATAAATAAATTATATAAAAAAAAACAGAAAACGTATTCTGTTTTAATTTATTGCATATAAATTAAAAATTCTACCAAGATTATAATACTATTTTAATTCTATATACAAATCATATTTATTATATACTAGAAAACTGAAAGAATTTGGTATTAACGAGATAGGTATTGGGTGTAAAATCAATAAATAAAACAAGATTATATCGAGAAACAAAAAAGAAAAAAATATTACTTATAGGGGATTTAAGCCGCCTCCACAAAAATAATAAAAAGGCTTATAGACTTATGACGTCATGGTTTGAGTTAAAGGTGGGGGAGGTTTCTCTGGCCATTAGCAATTTCCTCCAGAGCATCTATCTCTAACTATCCATTATCTTATATGGTCATTTAAATTGAACTACAAATCAACCCTCAATAAGGGCTTAGAGTATAATGGCACAGGAAATTGAGTAAATAAACTCCTGATGATGGACTAATAATCCGAAATATATTGAGTTTGTATAAACCTCTTTGAGTTTTATTTCATTCACTGTGAAACTACACACCCTTTACTTTATTATTTAAATAAATTATAGTTACCATACAAAAGACGAATTAATTAATTACATTTTCTATTTAATATTTCTGATATAATACAAAAAGTTTAGTTAAAAATTAAAAAAAAAATGAATTATTAGAAAAATTGATGATTTTCATCTGCTTGATCCCAGATAAGAAAGATACTGGAAAATTTCTGGAGGGTAAATATAGCTCTTCTGATATGTGTAAGAAAATATCACTCATATCTCAGTTTAAACAGAAAACACTTTCATTGATATTTATATATAGAAAATAAATAAATTAATTTAGAATTCCGCGGAGTGAACTCGCGAGCAAATCCACTCAACGGAATTTTTAACAAATTATAAGTAAATTTGTTTTTCTAGTATATTTATACAAATATAGAAAATTATCAATTAATTAAATTAATCTTAAGAAATTCAAAGAGAAATTCAAAGATGTTTTTATAAAGCGAAATTTAGAGAATACTTAGCTAGACTACCGTTTTATAAGAACCATTGAGGTCCAGCCGATTCTCCATCCTGAACCAAGAGAGCGAAAAAAGATATGGTCCATCTGGACCTCAATGGTTTATAAAAACATCTTTGAATTTCTCTTTGAATTTCTTAAGATTAATTTAATTAATTAGAAAATAAATAATTTTAATTAAAATTAATTTCATTGATGTATAAGTGTATATGTTTATTTGCATCAAGCAGAGGATACCATCATTGATTTTCTCTTAAAATCAACAACTCTACTACTCTAGGCAGGAAAATCTTTTCAATTCCAACCAATAAATGACATTCATGAGGTGGGCGCAAGTCAAGCCAGAATATATGATGAACTCATTTCTTTTATTACACCTTTCATTTCTATTATCACTTTTAGAAACCATCTCTATTGCCAGATTTCACAAACCCAACTTAAATTTACTTAGTCACCAATTATTTCACCAACGATACTCATTGGAAATATAATTTTCCTTAAAAGTTGGGTTGAAGTACATTTAAGTGCTACCTTAGTTTAAGTCAAGTTGGTGAAATCGGACGTAGGTATATGTTGATATGTACTGTAAATAAAATGTCCCGCCTTCATCCCAAAATCCAACCAAACCTAAAGCCCTTATATGCTAACCATGATTATTTTCCTCTTCATAGGCGTAAGGCGTATGTTGGGACATGCAAATGAAAGAAGTCCTTTTCTCAGATGGATGACGAGGATATATTTTCAATGGAGACTGCTCTTGGTGTAGAATTATAATTAATTGAATCTTCCCAAGTCCACTGCGATGCTCCAATCTCGATTGATTTACTGACGTCAATTATTTTTTTTGAATTCTCACTATTCAATCAACCACTGTGAGGTTCAATAAGAGGCCAATAAAATCAATAAATTAGCTAATTCATTTATTCCGATCTCTTCTAGAGGCTGAAATTATTTACATTAATTTCTTATATTTATACTATACACATTATTAAACTTCTAAAAATATTCAAAATACTTCAGAACTTCTCAGAAAAATTCTGAATTCTTGAGCTAATCGTAGACTTAACTTTCTAATTTCATACATGAATTTAAAAAATTCGATAAAAGCTTTAAATTTGAAATCTTTAGATTTGCTAATGTATTACCAATTGGAAAGCTATTATTTTCTACAAGAATAAGGGGAATTCATTGACATGGTACATATATACCCAAAGTATACAGCAGCTTTAAGTAATAAGTTCCCCCAAACTTATGAACTATACGTATGCTTTGGGGTAAAAGTTGAATCAATGAGTAGCTGCGAAGGATATGATGATGGATAACGGTGTTGATAAATTGGATTTTAGATTATTAAGTATCCATCAAAAGATCTTATTCTGAAGTTGTGTCTTTTCATGGTTTCTACTCGTCATTCAGAAGACGCCCATAGTGGAGGGTTCGACCTCGAATTGAGCTTACTCTGGATCAACAATTATCATCTCTATCAAAAATGCAAGACTCTTTAATACAATAGAAGGAAACGGGAAACCTGTGATCACTCTCCTCAGGAATATTACGATAACGACGATTCTTCCGATATTTTACGCCAACGCTCGAAATCGAGTATGACATTCGAAGTAGTACTCATATTTAGAAGAGCCCTAAAATGGCTAGATTTTGCTTGAAATCATTAAACATTCAAAATACTTAGAATGCTGATATTTTTTTAGAAAAAAGTTCTGCCTAAAAAAGGTTTCTTGCTGTTTATGAATCTCTCAAAAAACAATTTTTCAAAATTTTGTAGTTCGAAAGACTTGGAATGCAGAAATTTTTTACATGGAATATAATTGAAAATGTTACAGAGATATATACTTGGAAATCTTTTTTGGGTGAGCGATTTAAATTGGGGTAGGGGGAGGGTCGTTTTTAAAAGTTAAATTTTCTAAATGTGAAACCTAAAAAAACCCAAAAAGCGTAAAACTTAACATTTATTTTTATCAACATATTAGATGATAAAGCAAAATTCGTGTCCACGATTTATAAATTTAATTTTAATAGGGATGTGGAAAAAATATTTTTTTCTTAAACAAAAATTAATCGAGTAGAACATTTCGTCAATCTATTACGACTTCATCAACAGCTTAGATTTTATTATTTAACCTTAATTAATCTATTTATTAAATTAAAATTAATTATTATAATATAGAGGTAAACCATAACTAGACAATTAATTATTTATTATAATCTATATTTGTTACTACACAAAGATTTCTACTGATTCCGAGGTGTAATAGATAATCTTGATATGGCATGGGTATGTGTTTCAATTTTGAATCTATAGGCCTCAAAATATTACAAATGAAGTATAATTCTTTGAGTGAAATATTTATTGTGGAATTTATGTCAAATTGGGTTGCTTTGGACAAGCCATTGTCGCGGATTGGCTTTTTTGGCACTCGGCTTCAATTTTCGATAGGGTGAATACAATCCTTTTGACATGTAATAAAATTATCGATAACACCAGAAGAAGACACTTTCTTGTGATTTTTTTAGAAATTTCCATAGCTCCAAAAATTTTTTATTTTATTTGATCACATTCACAACACATACACACATATATATATATATATATATACACGCGGACAGAGAAAGAGAGAGAAATTTTCAATTTTTTGGATTTAAGATACCTGAAAAATTGGAAAAAAAATCGAATTTGAATTTTTTTACGAAGTTAAAAAAATTAAATCATTTTGATTTGGAAATTTTATTATTATCAAATTAAACACGCCCAGCAGGCTTTAGCTTGCAAGCCTACAGAGAAAATTTTATTAGAAAAAATAAATTATTAATTTTATTAGAAACAAATTTCATATGAATTGATTTTCTAAAATGAAAACCCCTTAATAAATATCTGTTATACTTATTTATTTGATTAAAAAATCTACCTAATAAAAATAAATTCATTGAATATAATTATTTAATGAAAAAATGTATCCGATAAATTTTTTCTTTCCTTAAAAGCAAATGAAAAGAATCTACCGAAATTTCGAAAAAATAATTAAAGATAAAAATATTAAAAAAATAATAAATTCTCTGAAATGCGATTGGGGTAGAATGTCTCACTCTGGTTTAAAAAGAAAAGGGTGCGAAATATAAGCTTGGCCGCTTTTATACTAATCCCGGATACATGTCGAGACAAGTCCTAATCCATTGGAGACATTGAAACAAGTTAAGACACGAAATAAATAATATTCTATTAAGTAGGTATAGTACGAGTTTTATCAAAGCGTCTATTTCTCCTTAACACAAGCTAACTATTTTAATACTAATAATAAATTTGCATGCAAAGTTTTAGAGTTGAAATATGTTAAAAAAATTTCAAACTAAAAACCCATGAAAAAGAATTATACCCTCAATCTTTCGTTACAGGTTAAAAAGCGATTCAATTCAAATGATTAAATTAGTCACACATATATATGCCATATATATATAGCTTTACGGTGCACCTGTGAAAAGGCCGCGGCTCCCGATGCTCCGCGGCGCACAGTTTGGGAACCTCTGATCTATAATAAGATTTTTCCATATTCTCTAATTTCAATTCAGAAATTTGATGTTCATTGATAATTGTCTGCCACTAGAAATTTCCATAGGCAATTTGAACTTTTATTTGAACTTAATTTCTTTAGAACAGAGCTAATAAAGTAAACAACCAATAATAAAAGAGAAATTGTTGAGAGATATTTTGTCAAAAATCCCAAAGTTCGAGGAAACTATGTGACATATAAAACTTTTATAATCTCACAAGTATGTGAACAATACTTCTTTTGAGAAAGTAAACCAAGTATGGCCACATGTATAGGCGGATTATTAACGCTTGAAATAATTAAACCAACATGTATAACATAAATTTTCATTGAATTAGAAATACAATTCCCCTTCATTTGTCTAGTTTAATTTTCAATAAGAATCCGTTTAATTGTGGAAATATTAAATTTGAATTTCCGGAGAATGATTTTCATTAGGTTTCTGTTAAATTGGATTACGTCAGCGAATTGGAAGAAATAGGTGGATCTGGGGAAAGATAATGCAATGAGGAACTAAACGATGACAGCATCTCTGAATAAACACTCGAATTATTAATTGAACTTTATTATTAGATGATTAAATATAGGAATATCTAAGTAAACAATATCTGATCCCAATTGTTATAAAATAAAAGATTGCTAAGAAGCGACATGAATGTTTTAGTCTAAGAGCTAGTGAACATTTTGGACGAATATTTCAGAAAGCAAATTAAATATCTCATACTTTAGTGTGATCAGCACACACCCCGAAAAAGAAATTCTTATTCGCTGAATCCAGTAATTTTTAGGGGTAAATGTGCTAAATGACCACTAGCTTTCGGTTTATTTAAAAAATATACTTTTTGGAAATATAAAATATTTTTTATTTTTTTATTTTTATTTTTAAATTCTAATAAGAGCAATCTCAAAATAACACTGGTCGACAAAAATTTATAACTGAAAACCTAGCAATGGATTCTAGTAAAGTTTTATACTCTGATTATCATACAATTTCCCGATTTTTTACAACAGGTCAGAGTTTTGAGATATTATCGGTCAAAACGACGAAAAAGGCCATTTTGACCTATTTCCTAGTCCTATTAGATATTAAACAGCATTATTTTAAATCAAAATACGAATTTTGTTGACGTAATAGAGAGAAGCTTCATCTTTGATTTTCAAATTACCACTTATTTATAGCTCAATTAGAACTCGACTTATAACTAAAAAACTAAAACTACGTGATTATAAAGGATAATAAACATAGAAAATACATATGGTCTTAGTTTTTAAGTAATAACTCGAGTTCTAACATAATTGAGCTACAAACAAGTGGTAATTTGAAAATAAAAGAGGAAGCTGTTTTCTATTACGTCAACAAAATTCGTATTTTGATTTAAAATATTGCTGTTTAATATCTAATAGGACTAGGAAATAGGTCAAAATGGCCCTTTTCGTCGTTATAGCAAACTTTATCCGGAATACACGTACTTTTCTTTTATTTTGATGAACAATGAATAGAAAAATCATTAAATAAAAACCTTAGTACAAGAATTTTTTTTTTGTATAGTTGTGTAATTGATCTTAAAATTTTTTATATAAATATATATTAGGGTGGCCTTTAAGAAGGGTCAATTTATTTCCCCTCTGCCGCCAATCATGAACAAATTATGGCATATTAAATTTTTTTGTCATTCAATTCAAATTAATCCATTACTCTACGACCAGCCTGTCATTTATTTAATTATTTCTTTGTGAATTTTCATTATTTTCCAATAAATTTTTTTATAATATTCGTTGAAAATATCCTTACTATTATTTTTTTGAAAATTAAAATTATCAAACCTTAGTAATGAACTGTTGAATTTAAACATTTCAAAAAATAATGTATGATGAGGTCAGTTACCATATACACTGAATAAATGTCTAATTATACTTATTTTGAATTAAATTTCATCCCAAGGGTGCCATTCGGCCCTTACAAATTTAAGGGATCCGTCTATTTTCTATTTTCTAATTAGATTTTGATATGAGGTACAATTTTTATTAATGCAATATTGTCAAACTTGTTTTTGAAGTTTGTGCATTTTTTTCTATAAGTAAATGAATTAGAATTGAATAGAGAAAAAAATATATTATTAAGGATATATTCAACAAATATTATACAAATTTATAAGGAGTAAAAATCAAACAGTGTATTAAATACTTGTAAATTAATTTCTAAACCAAAAATAAACTAATGTCATCATCTTTCATATTCGAAACTAGTCTTAAATATTTTATATATTAAATATATCTATATATTTTGTAAATAAGATTTCGTTATAAATTGAATTTTCCCTTTATCGAATTTCGAATTATGAAATTATTTTTCATTTCATAATTTTTGTTCATCATCATCAGTTCATGGCTTTGGAAGTAGAAAGAATTTGGAGTTGGAACAAACTTTCTACGACTTTCTGTTCTTAAGTCATTAGGGCTATTGTGAAAAACGGATACACAGAGACTTTTTCCTACTTTTCAGAGTCATTAATCTCAACATAAAGAGATTTAATAGTTAAAGTTTCATTAAATGATATTAATAAAATGTCACTCAATTATGTTTCGTGTTTTCTTTTATGGTAATTATGATCTGAATGCTTATAGAATTTTATATGAAAGATGAATATAAAAAGCAAAGACTTGTTCGCACAGGTACGAGTTGAGGGTAAATAATCCTTGATGAGGCGTGTGGGAGGAATCGACAAACAAACGCGTGGGAAGCAAAGCGAAAGTGGAATATATATATATACACCTATATACATATATAGAACAGAGGGTTCACGTGGGCTTAAAGAAATAAAGGGAAAGGGGTAGTAAATATTAAATAGACTCAAAGGAATAAAGAACAAGAAAGAAAAGACAGGTTTAACGCCGAATGAATTTATAACAAATACAAAAAATTTGAAAAGTCAAAAACCCTTAATTTTCACGATTCTTGATGCCATCTTATAAAAATAACAGTTGACTTTATCGATTCAGGGAGTCGATATATTTGTGTTATCTTTTTACTTTACCATACAGGGTAAGTATTGTAATCGTGCATGAAAAAAGTGGTTTTTTTCCTTCTTTTTTTTTTTCAAAATATCTCAAAAACGGCTGAAACTATTTTGTTTAAAAAAATTGAGCGAAACCATGGCATTTTGTTCTACAAAAAAGCTCTAATAAGTGAACATCGAAAAAATTATTTTTTTCGAGATAATAATTGTTTTGTCAAAATGTCTGTTAGTTCGTCTGGTTGTCCGTTAGTCTGTGCGTTACCAAATTTTTGTCGACGAGCTAGCTCAAAATCTAGTTTGAATTCCGAAACCGAATTTCACGCGTAGTTTTGGTCCATTGAGATTAAGAGCTGATTAGATTTTGGTGCATATCGACCCAAAATTAAGGGGGTGGGGTTAAAAATTAAAAATATAGGCCATTTGAGCAAACTCAAACAAATTTTGTATATATAATCAGTGGACCCCCAGAAGTCTAAAAATGGAAAAACTAACCGCGCAAAATGGTGTGTGTGTGTGGGGGGGGGGGGGGGGGGGGGGTCAAAAAATGAAAATCTTTGCCATTTACCAAACTCAACCAAATTTTGTATACATAATCATTGGGACCCCAGAAGTATAAAAATGCAAAAACTAACCCCCCTACATGATTATAAATAATTTTAGGGGCCAGGTTGTATGGTAAAGTCAAGTGGAAGGCCACATCAGAACACGTCATCTTATTTAAATACTATTCAGCTCTTAAAATAATCAAATGTTAGCCCCTAAAGTAGGGAAAAATGTATAAAATGTATTGATATATGATGAATCAAGAGAGATGTCAACTACTATTATTACTATTTGATTTATACCCCTTTCAGTTGCCGGTTCTATATGCGCCTTAAATTAAATGAGTTTTATTTAAATAAGATTATATAGTGTTTTATAGTTTTTAAAAATTATATTACCATATACAGGGTATTTCAAAAATACTTTTACAGACTTCGGGCATGGGTTCCTTACACCAAAGGAAGAAAAATAAGCTGACGTGTTCTGATATTGTCATCCACTTGACTTTGCCATACAACCTGGTCCCTCACTTATATTTAATGTTTAATAAAATTATTTACATTCATGTAGGGGAGGAGGGTTAGTTTTTTTTCCATTTTTAGACTCCTTGGGACCTACTGATTATGTATACAAAATTTGGTTGAGTTTTCTCAAATGGCCTAGATTTTTAATTTTTAACCGCCCTTCACCCCCCATATTTTTGGGGGGATAATCACCAAAATCTAATCAGCTCTTAGTCTCAATGGCTCAAAACTACTTGTGAAATTTGGTTTCGATATTCACACTAGTTTTTGAGCTAGCTCGTCCATAAAAATTTGGTAACGCACAAACAACCAGACAACCAGACAACCTGACAGACTAACAGACATTTTGACAAAACAATTATTATCTCGAAAAATATAATTTTTTCGCTGTTCACTTATTAGAGCTTTTTTGTAGAGCGAAATGCCATTGTTTCGCTCAATTTTTTTAATCAAAATAGTTTCTGCCGTTTTTGAGATATTTCGAAAAAAGAAGATTAAAAAACCATTTTTTTCATGCACGATTACAATACTTAACCATACCCTGTATAGTAAAGTAAAAAGTTCATATGAACATATGTCCAATTTCTTATTTTTTATATTTATTTATTTAATATAATAATAAGATATTGGCATAAATGCAAACATTCATTAATAAATGAATAACGAGAAAACAAGGGATTATAGGACATATGTTCATATGAACTTATTTCCTTTTTTTGATGTAAGAAACCCATGCTCGAAGTTTGAAAAAGTATTTTTGAAACACTCTGTATATTGTCAAAATTGTTGTCATGTTGAATTTTGAAAATTTTCTTTATATTAGGTTTTAGATTGTTTTGGGTTCTTGTAATTTCATAGAGGGGACATTCAACAAGAACATGAGCAACGGTAATTGTTTCGTGGCATGTTCGCTCCAAAGTGGGGTTTCACCCTTCAGGAGATTGCTAGGACTGTAAATGTGGTTGCCTATTTGCAGGAGTGTCAATATCGATTTTTTTCTCTTAAAATCATTAGTTTTATGTCTTCGCTTTAGATGGGCATTATTTCTTTTAATTTATTGTTGCGTAATATCCACTACTAAATCTGAGTTGTTATGGAGAAGTTGACCATCGCTCTTGATTTTCTAAAGAAATTTTAACGCTACTATCGACATTTTTCTTCAATATTTATAGTAAGATATCTACTTTCTTTTTGATTAATACATTTCTACATACAAACTAGGGATGTTACGGAGGTGGGTTTAGCGGAACCGGAGATTTTAAATTTGATTTATTGAAGCCGGAGTCGGAGTCGAAGTAGAAGAGAGATGTATTTAACTAACTGTTAAGGGCAAGCCTAATGAAATAATCTATACTAAGTATATATAATATAAATATAATTCAGTAATCAATCTTTTTAATCAGTCAAATATAAATACTAATACACATACGTAAGGGGCCGTCCATAAATTACGTAATGGGAGGTGGCACATCAGATTTGTGGCAAAATGTGACACGGGGGCCCTGGGATCTTAAAAATTGTGATGTCACGAAAGTCAAATTAAAATTTTTTAAACATTTTCAAATATATTTATTAGATTTCAGGTTATTGTTATTCCAACCTGAAAATGTTAGTAAAATAAATCTAGACAAAAAATTGTTAGCAAGCAATTTTTAGTAAAAACACTTAAATTTCTTTTCAAATAAATAATAAAAGGGATAGTGTGACGTCACAATATAGAGGGGCCTCAATCAAAATGTGACAGAATGTGACACAGGGGGGGGAGGGGTCTAAAAATCTTTAAATTCGTGTGACGTAATTTATCCACGGCCTCTAAGTAACATGCAACAATAGAAAAATATGCTGGCCTAAGAGGATTCTCCGTCCGACAAGCCAAAACTTGTCAACTGTGCGCGCTCTGGGTGGCCGCAGTCGAATCTTTAGATCTTCGTTATAACCTCCACTTCAAAATTATCGGATCCGGAGTCGCAGGTGTAGAATCAATCGGAAGTTGCGACCTTTCGGAGTCAGAGTCGAAGCTCCGTAATATCCCTAATAAAAACCTATAAAAAGTAATTTTAGAATTTTTAGAAATTCGCCCTCTAAATACACAAAATGTCTGGGTGAAAAATTAAAATTTCCTGTACCAAAATAATTGGGAACATTTGTTGATCTTTTTTTCGTCCTTCTTTACCATAATTCAAAAAAAAAAACATTTTATATACAATTTTGAGCACAGAGGTTTTTTTTGGGTTTTATTCAATTTTTAACACCTAATAAATCCACCCCGAGATGCCGTCCGACAAGCCACCTCTCCGAAAAGTGTGTAGAAATCTTTCTATTTTGGGCCCTCTAGCTTTAGAACTTTCATTTCAAAAATTCCGAAAATGGTTTTCCTTAAGATAATTAAAAATAAAAAATAGATTTCTAATAGTTTGTCTTATTTAAGTTTATTATTAGGGTGGCTCTAAGCATACCGATTCTTGACAAAGTTTCAACTTTTTCCTCCATTTATTATTATAAATATATTACTTGTAAATTTTAAATCTGCAGCATCTTAATTTGCTTCAAGATACAATCCTATGGCAATCCTCCCCAGACATCTCATATCAAGACTAATGGGATCTCTAAGAAAATCCCATGGGGTTGTCATCTATTAGATCCGATGTAATGGATTATTTTAATTATACCACAATGGTTGTTTTTTATCCCCACGGAAATCGAATCCAGGTGCCAGCCAGTAACTGCAATCCGGGCCATTTGGCTACCCTGTGAGGTGTGAACCCCTCTGACATATGAGGCTATATGACATGGCTATGTGTTTAAATCTAGAATCACTAGAATGAGAAATTTTACAAATGAATATCTTGAGATTTTCTCAGAAAATTTAAATCTACGTATTTCTATCGGCAACTTGAACTCTGTTATAATAGGATCTCCTTTTATTAAAATTCGAAAATAGTTCCTTGGTGGGATCTATCATGGTTAAAGGCGCTAATTTATCTGATATTTTCTATTACTTTTATGTTACCTACGATCGAAGGCTTACTGAAAAATGTTTGTCAGTAAATTTAATGAAGATGAAATAAATTAACCATTTTAGTAGCTCAGTTTATACGATATATTTAATTTATTTGAAAGTCAAAAGATTAGTTCGATTTCAAATATATTATTTAAATATCAAAATAATATATTTTAACCAATTTCTAGGCGTGAATGATTTAATGCGATGAATTCTCGCTCTCGATTTTTTTTTCTTTATTGCTTGAATTTCAATAAATGTAAGATTGACTTTGGGTGGGTGGCAATGCAATGGAAATCAGATTCCTCCTTTCGATTATATTGACATTTATTGAGATGCTACTCAGCTAAGAATTTAATTTATATTTTATTTATTTATTTTATTACCAACCAAAGGAATAATTTAGAATTCCTATGAATAAATTTGATAAATCCATATCTTCAAATAAATAATTATAGTTTATCTTTTGCAAAAGTTTACACACCCACTCAATTAATAACAAAAATCAGCAATCACCAACGGTGAATAACAAACATATTCCTATGGAGAGCAAATTTATTCAAATACACAAACTCTTGTCAAATGATCACATTCAATCTCAGAATTCAGTTCTTTAGTAGGTAAAAGAAACTCTTGCACTTTAAAAAGCATCACACCAGACTCCCAAAGATTCCAGGTTCGAGCAGTGACTGATACTTTTATCTATAACTGAGGTTCCCAATCTTTTCCGAATCGCGGCGCCTTTTTCCAATTAAAAATTTTCCATGCCACCTTATTATATAGTATATTATTTATTTGGCCGCCCAGGAGGGGCCTCCTTTTACAACAGATAAGAAGCTTACAAAATTAGCTCTGTACAATTGATGGTAATATTTACATTTTTTTTCTCTCTCTCTCTCTATTTACAGTAGTAGCAATTGTTAAAATTTTACACATATCTATATCAAATAAATAAAAACTAATAAAAAAAAATGAAAAAGATGAACAAAAACAAAATTAAATATGAATAAAATTAGAAAAACATAAATAAAAACAAAAAACATGATAAAAATAAAAAAAGTAAAACTTAATTAAAAGATAAAATTAAATAAAAAATAAATTTTTAGCTTCTCACTTTGTTTTTTGTCTAAAATCACACATATTTAATTATGTGTCATTTAACTAAAAATTCAAATCTTAATAAAATTTTATTCACAAAAATAAGAGCTTACACAGCTTCATTACTAGAAATAAATAATTTGAAATAAAAATAAATATCTATAGGAGTTATTAATTTTTCTTTCTTTCTTTAGTGTAAATAGCTTAAGTTTTAAATTTCAAAGCTCTGCGAATTACCGAAGACGATATATGAATCATTAAAATATTTATTTTACGACACTCCTAATTTACAACCCCTTCCTTCATTTCAATCGGATTAAAATCTAAACACGACTAATAACTAATGACACATGATAAGTACACCAATTTTTAAAAACCCCGCTGTTCCCCGGGGCCCCGCGGCGCGCAGTTTCGGTACCTATGGTCTATAATAAGATTTTTCTTTATTCTCTAATTTTAATTCAGAAATTTGATAACTTTTAAGGAGTTCGGTGTTGGTTCTAGGTGAAACATTTTAATATAATAATAAAACTAAGATACAGGTAGGTTTCACAAAAAAGAAATAAATCAAAATTGAGTTTTGCTTTATTTCTTTTTTGTGAAACCTACCTCGTATCTTAGTTTTATTATTACAGAAATTTGATGTTCAATGATAACTGTCTCTCACTAGATATCAGTGGTTGAGTTCGCATTAAATTTGCTCAAACTTATTAAATGTATTTCTTAAATAAATGTCAACCCTATCGGCATTTTCGTCTATACTTTTAGATTTAAAAAAAATAATTATTTTACAAATAAGACTTTCGTTTTAGGTGGGTTTCTTATTTGCCAGGGAGCTTGCATTCTGGATCTTTAGATTCTCAATGATTAAAACATAATTATCTCTTTTTTCTTATAATTATAGTTACTAGGAAAAATCTTTACGAAATTAATTACCCTCCTCTTAAAAATATTTTTCCAGGTGTCATATGGTGGAAGGGGCATTGACATTTATTTGTACCTGAGCGAGCAGAAAACTCATCAAATTTTACTGGCCAAATAGGTGTTAATATTTATAAAAAGAAGCTAATCTTCAAATTTTTAAAATACACAATTTAACATTTTAGAGAACTACCCAAAGTGTGATTTTTATTTGCCCTGGGCCGCAATCAAAACGGGATCATTATGAAGTAATTTAAATTAATTAGTGATAGATCACTACAGACCCGCAAAATTGAATAAAATGAGGATTAAAGATTAAATAAATAAATATAATTCCAACTTCATATAGACATTAGGTATTATTTTGAGCTTGGGGATCAGTAGCTAAGAGGATAAGAGTGGATAAGACTCTCGCTCTTTTAAAGTAGCATTACGGACAAGCGAAGATCATTGAGCTTGAGCCCCAGCTGATATTTTGGACTATAATAAGATCTTTTCTCTATTCTCTAATTTAATTTTAGATCATATTAGTTTCCCTCAGACTTCCAGTTTTGACAGTGTAACCTGTAAAATCTCATTGCAAAGTTCCTTTTGATTTTATTTGGCAATTTCATGTTTCTATTAAATCTATGCATATAGCGTTTTCTTTCTTGTAAGTAAAAGCTTCCATGAAAACTATTAGTTTTCCAAATCTTCAAGATGCTGGTTGGTGACTTTTCAACCAGGGGATGCTGTCCAAAAAAGTATCCTCCATTTTTTGAAATTCATTTTAATCTTCGCTTTTTTTTGCAAATTTCAGCGAATACGGCATCATTTTCATTATAAGAAAATCTTAAATTTATCTTAATTCTATTGTTATAAATAAACTATTTCTTGTCTATAGCGTTCTTAGTTATTTCCGATCTTATATATTGAGAGATTTTAGAAATGGATTAGTCCAAAAATTCTCGAATCATCTTTATTAATTAATATCATGTTTTACCTAAAACCTACACCACTCCCTAAGTAAAATTTATTTATTCCTTTTTTGTATTATTACTAATTTAATAGTTCCTCAGCGAGAACAATTTCTATTGGACTAAACTCGTCTGGACTTGTCTTTGATATGCTTGAACTTGAAGTTATACCAGGCTGCGACTTGAAACCTTCTATCGGCACCCCTTTGGAAAAAATCGTTCATTTTAATTGCCCCTTGAAACTATGCAACAATTTTATTTCATTTCAAAAATCAATATACTTTTCTAAACAAAACATGTTTTTTATATAAATATTTTAAATAATGGAAAGTAATTTGAAAATTTAAATTTCCTCCTGAAATTTTGAAGTCTATATTTATGAATATACTCTAAATGTTTGAAATTTTAGTGATCCGCGATCCGCAGCATCTACAGTATCCATGGACCGCACGCCACTGATATATATATATATATATATATATATTGAAAATAAAATTGCTTTTCAATAGCGATTTGTATCGATTTTTTAGCAAATCTGGAAAGACCATAATTTCTGGGCCTAAATAAAATTCTAAAGAAATTACAAGAGGTTGTCATCTATTAGATCCTTGATGTAATTTTTTATGTTTATTATTTATATTTTTAATTATATGTCAGAAGGGTTGTGTTCGCACCCCTCCGGATTCGAGTCCGAGTTCCAAAATTAGCAAACATGGCCAAACGGCTACCCTGTGAGGTGAACCCTTGTAACATATGATGTATCACGCTTAATTTTTCACTCATTAGATTTGAATCTTCAATTGTAAAATTCTAAACATCTCCATATAGTTGTAGTAGTGATAATTTATGTTTCGGATTTTGAATTTCTTCACAATTCGAAGGGCAATGGAATAACTTTTTCTAAAGTGAATATAAAATTAAGATTTATTTATATCTTTTGAGTAAATAATTTATCGCGAGACATAAGTATAATCAGAGTGGTTGACCTCACACCTTATTGATAATTTTGGCATTCAGTCTTGATTTGCGAGGAGGTGATCACAATTCTTCTGACTTATAATTAATAATCCATTCCATCTTGGATCTAGTAGATGACAACCCATTGTGATTTCCTTAGGAATGTAAAGTCTACTTTTGAACTATACGAAATAATATTATAGAATTTTTTTTCGTTAATTATTTATTATTATTATTTTTTTTAATTTTACCTTCAATTAATTTTTAAAATTCTACACAACCCTTTTGTTAACAACAGGTTTTGTTAACTTTTTACAGTTTTTTTACAATCTCTTATATGGTAACTTTGTACAACTTTTTGTGGTATAATAGTTGGAATTAAATAATTCTCAGACATATCTACTCAGCCACAAAACCAAACTTATTATACAAAGAATATAGAATATTACATATATGACTCTAAACTCTACATCGAAGAGTCACTATAATAAAATTAGTGTGAGTAGATTTGACGGGTGCGTTTTTTTCTATTTCCCAGATGGGATTACTCAAACCTAAAATAGGAAATCAATGGATCAAAAGGAGTTTTCTTAAAAATAACTATTCTCTATAAGAAACCATTTTCCTTTTTCATTCCAAGAATTAGTTTCTTAAATAAAGATGAAAGTCATATTTTTACCTTTTGTTTATATAATCGTTTAATGTATTTTTATTTCAAAAAAGCACATGTTTAGTTCACGTGTCTTTTTTGTTTCTTTTTCTTACAATATACCCTTTCTAATAAAATTATAAATTTATCTCTTTTTGATAAACCAATAAATCTGCTTTTTATTGGATACTATGAATTTACTCGTATAAATAAATTCAAGGTACCTACCACCCTTGAGATGTTTTTTATATTTCTCTATCCAGACTATCTAATATTAATACATGACGAGAGAAAGGAAAAACTTTAATCATTTTTTGATCATGGTTTTTGGTGACTGTAAAAATAAGAGACTATCTTTTAAAATTTATAGATATACATAATTTACTTTAAGGTCAATTTTTTGATAATATTTACTCCCTTTCTTTCTCATGATGTATGGATTTGCAGTGGTACCTTTTCAGAATTCCAGTTATCCCATTTTCTCGGTTCGAAAAATAGAACTGCTTAAATGGAGAGATTCGAAATATCAAAAGCTCAATACAAACCTAAAAAATAGAAATCTGTTAAAAAGATACGTCTTTATTTATAAACTTTTCTTCTAGTCAAATTTTCATATTTTTTTTCATAATTTTTCACATTCACATTCATAATTTTAAAAAAGACGTATGTTAAAAAGTTAAACTTTTGGAAAGTTGCTTTTTCTTAAAAGGTGTTCCAAATTTCTAAAAAAATATTTTTTCAAAAAGTCACAATTTTAAAAACTATGTACCACCAAAATGGAATTTTCTTACAAAGCTACGTCCATAAAATTTTCTGGATAACTATCCAAAAAATTTCATAAATACTTAGGAAAGCTTAAATGTTTCAAATAGACCGACTTTATTACTTAAAAGTTACTAAAAATCTAAAAAATTTATTTCTGTTGATTTAATCTAATGACGGTGTTCTGTTTTTGTTTCCAGGAGGAGCAAAGGACTGGAGGCGGAGGTGGTACATCGGGGGTGGCTGCAATGCCGCCTTCCGAGGCGAATGGGGGATCCAGTAGTAGCGACACTCGTGAAATTGAACTCCGGGACGTCGTCAAAGAAGGCCATGATAGGGCCGATCCCAGCCAATTCGAACTGCTCAAGGTGCTTGGCCAGGGCAGCTTCGGAAAAGTGTTTCTGGTCAGAAAAGTGGTTGGAAAAGATGCGGGAACACTTTACGCTATGAAAGTTCTCAAGAAAGCCACACTCAAAGGTACAAACCAAATGATATTAGTCTTAATTCCATTGTTAGTTACCTCTTAGAAAAATATAATTTTTCTAAGATGTTGCGTCAACGTAAAAAAGTATATTATTGATCAGAATTTAATTTATTTGGATTAATTAAACCATAAAACAAGCATAAAAAACTAGTGTAATTATTTAAAAAATTTTAACTAGTAGAAAAAAATTACAAAAATTCAGTCGAATTGAGAACCTCCTCATTTTTTGAAGTCGGTTAAAAATATAGTGGTTTTTGCAATTTTTCAAAGTTTAAAGTTCGATGCGCAAGCGGAAGATAACCGATTTTAATTTTTTTAATGCCGTTTTACTTCTTATTACAAGAGGCAACTTTTCGAAAAATAAAAATCATTCGACCAACCCTATTCTACATATAAATATCAATCTTTTAAGGAATTTTATGACTTTATATTGGACAGCCGTGGTTTAAATCGAATGGGATTAAAGAAGGAAATGAGAAATGATAATTTATTTTTTAAAAGGGTCACGGATATAATAGTCCCTGACTATCCATTATCTATTGACACGTAAGAATGTGCAAAGATCCAAAAGACAACTCCTGACAAGTTTTAGTCCAGAGCAGGGAGATAGTGAGTGCCTGTAAGCTTAGAACTTAGGCGAGGAATTTGTCTCCTGAAGCGGGGGGAATGAAGAAGCTCGACCGCCCTCTTGCATAGTTCAAAACATTGCCAAACATAACGTTATCAAATGAGAAATACATGTTTAACAAAGAGCTAATACTCTTATATAAGCATGTTTTTCTTTAATATAAAATACAGTATATGTTCCTATGACTATTTTGTGTATATTCACCTTATTTAATGTGAAATAATTTTAATTAATTTCAATTTTCTCTAGATATCAGTAAAAATAAAAAAAACTATAATTTAAAATAGTTCTTTTATTAGTTTTTTATTTAGGTGACCTTATAATTTTGAAAATCGATGGTAAAATGATATATATTTTAGTATAGGACCTTATGGAAATTTCAATGTTTTGAAAGATCCAAGATGGCGGACTCTGAGTCAGCGATGACGTAGGCAGGCGACACTTTTCTAGCCATATTTTTTCTCACTATCTCCCTGGTCCAGAGAGAGAAATTATCAATTAATCATGATTGTTCTAGAAAACCCCAATTCATTGTCTCCTCTTGTACTAGAATGATAACTATAGACTTAGTTAGTATCCTAGCATATAATATAATGCTGAAATAATAAATATTTTAGAAAATGAAAATATGAGAAGAAAATTTTTTAAATATTCGTTATTTTTTTTACCTTATATAAGTAGTTGAGCTTATAATTTTGCCTTTAGTGAATTTTATTCTTGAAAAAAGCTTCACGTATTGTACAAATGTACATTCATATTTCGAAAAAAGAAATAAATTGATCTCTATATCTAAATCTCACTGTTTTATGGAAGTTTATGATTTTATGTTGGCCCACACTCGTTGCATTGCTGGGCCGCATGCCACGGGTTGGACAGCCCTGATCTAAAGCCTTGTCAATTTTTCATTTTGAAAACAAACATATTTGGACACACTAATAAACTTTATAGAACTTTGAATTATCGTGAGTATCGAAATTCACTCAGACAGAAAAAAACCATTCTTGAAAATAGTTTTTCTCCCTATTTTCTTCCAAAATACTTGCGATATCAAACTCATTCTTATTTGTCATTGAATTTGGGTAATAATTTTTTTGTAATTTTAGGTTTAATCATTTCTATACACCGACAGGAAGAAAAATCATATAAAAATGGCCACTTTGGACCTTCCCTACACAGTTATATTAAAGTGAAATAAAATAAATCAAATCTAATTCTACTTATAGAGATCTTTACAGAGTTACTTACCTCAAACCTTATGATATATTTTATTTTTATTTTTGACTCCACATAAAATTCTTCTCCTAATGATTCGATTAAAATTTTATTACAATTTTTGGTTTTCGTGGAAATTATTACTTATAACTTCCAACATTCATTTTTTATCTTATTTAATTTGCGTTTAGAGCAATTTATATAATAAATGATTTGTTTGGTACCTGACCCATCGTAGGGCCATCTGCTCTCTTTCCCTTTTCTATAGATATTATCATGGCGTTATATCTGACCAGATAAAATCAATAATCCCCCCCTCCAAAAAGCCTCATTTCCTCAGACAGATATACAAACAGATAGATATTCTGGTGACACTAATAGGGTCCCAATCCATTTTTTACACGGAACCCTAAATAGATGAGATCTTCTATGTTTGTTGTAAGAATTGTCAGCAGAACTCTCATTAATTAAGGCAGAAGATGAATTTACTTCATGAATGAAAGCGACCTTGCCAAAATGAATGATTTGACAAGTCTAGGGCTATGCAAAATTAACAGATGGTTCTTTGTTTACATACTCTCTCATTGCTGCCAAAAACACTCTTATTCATGAGACAATTTAATTATTATATCAGTCATTTGTGTAATTTTATGTTTAGAAAAAGCAGTTTGATGATAAACCAATTTTCAAACATTTCAAAGACATTTCCCTTAGACAATTCTGCACTCTAATTAAAAAATCAGTTGGGAAGATAATTCATTGTATTTTTGAGTATTTCTCTGTGGGTGGTTGAAAATTATTACTGTTAAATCCTATTAAAATTAATTTTTTTTGGCGAATATTTTCATCCACACCCACGCGTGTAGATATAAAACATCTCATTAAAAACGACCTTAAAAATTTGAAATCAGAAACCCTTAGTGACATTCCTTTTTTGTTTTTTAATAATTAAATGAAAACCCGTAGAATTAACTGTATATGAATTGTTAAGGATGTATTATTGAATGACTAGGTATATAATATTTTCGAAAAATTCTATATACTTTATTTTTATTTTAACGATGGTGTAGGAGATGGTCTGATTAATTAGCATAAAGAAAATAATACTTTTATTATTAATTAAGTAATGGAGAGGGATTCAGCCAATGGGTAGCCTCTGCTGAATAAAAAACTCCCAATTATAGAAAACGTTTCGGCTTTAATTAAATAATGCCATCATCAGTTCCTAAGAGAGTATTTAGCGACACAATTAATTTTATAAATAAATTGTCCGCAGGCAGAGTCTACCCATTGGCTGAATCCCTCTCCATTACTTAATTATATACATATACAGCCATCAAATTGTATCAACTTTTATTATTAATTTTAAATTATGGACTAGTTAAAGAAATCACAAGTATTCGTCATTCTACTAGATCCTGGATTATTTTTAATTATTTTTCTGAAGGGTTGTTTTCACCCTCACTGGAATCGAACCCGAGGGTAGCTAATTGACCTGGATTGTTAATTTTGGCATTCAGGTTCGATTCCCGAGCGCGTGAAAACAACTTGACATATTATTAAAAATAATTGGCTAAATGTCCATCTAAGTTCCCTAAGCCAATTATTAAAAAAAAAAATAAAAAAATAAAAATAATCTATTCCATCTCGGATCTAGTAGATGACAATGTCTTGTGATTTCCTTAGAAATGTAAAGTCTACTTTTATCGGAAATGGTAAAATAGTAATATTGATTATTGTTTTTATTTTCTCTTTATTTTGATAATTAATTTTTTATACTGAATAATTCAATTTTCTAGAAAAATGTTTAAAGTCTAAAACAACCTGTTGACTAAATGGAAGATTATTATCAAACAAAACTTTAACTTGAAATTGAAAGGAGACGAAATTAGCGAAGTGAAAGAACATAAAGAAAAAACGAAAGTTTGTTAACTACTGAATCCGAGGTGTTGGGGATGATTTTTATTAAATTTCAAAAGGGTTGATTTCACCACCTTGAGAAAAATACTTGCGAGAGTGGTTTATGCCAAATGGCTCATATAATAAACATTTAAGGAACAACGGGCTAAGGTGACATGCATCACGATTCAACTGAGGGAATATTTAAAAGAAACGCTTATAATAACTGAACTAAGAAGGGGCAGCTGCTACAAACACTTATTTTTCAAGTATTGCTTACTGAGTGGAACTTCATGGTTAGTCAGAGATTAATCAAGATCCGAAATTTAAACATATAGTCATTCCACATAACTGGACCATGAATTCATATTCCATTATTGTGATATCGGCTCTAAACTAGTTGAAATCTTTGATACTCTTACTGATATACTATCTGAGTTGACTACTTCTGCACTTACTTCATAAGAAAAAGCGATATCTTGTATTCTCATAATTTCTAATCTATTCTTGAGAAAGCTCGAAGACATTATATATAGTATATATATATATATATTAGATTGGTCCTTATTTTGGGTATTTTCGAATTTTTACGCTGGCAAGAGCTCATATGGCTCGAAATAAATAAAAAATATCCCCCAAGTTTCAAGTCTCTATCTCAATTATAACCTGTGCCCCCAGCGATGTAAGTTTCCCATCTAAATAACATGGTTTTTGGCATTGAACTATCAATTTTTTATTCCGCCCAAAATAATGGTTCAAATAATTTGAAACTCTGTAGACTTTATCTATATAATAATAGTTATCCCTCTAAATTTTTACAGATTTTTAGCTATTATAATTTTGGAGTCTATAACTTAATAACACTAAGATATAGCAGTATTTTATCTAGCTGTAACTCCAAAATAATAGTAGCTAAAAATCTGTGATAATTCTAATGGATAGCTACTATTATAAGGATAAACTCTACAGAGTTTCAAATTTTTTGAACCATTAATTTGGCCGGAATAAAAAATTGATCCTACCAAAAACCCCATGTTATTTAGACGGGAAACACATCGTTGAGGGCACAGGTTATAATTGAGATAGAGACTTGAAACTTGGGGGATTTTTATTTATTTATTTTGAACCATATGAGCACTTGTCAGCGAGAAAATTTGAAAATACCCAAAATAAGGACTACCCTAATATACTAGTATATATGATACGAATGCATTACAGGGCTGAGTTCAGTTACCCCAGAAGAGGGACCCACTTACCTTATTTCAGATTTCATTATTAGGTAACTGGGCTACGCTAAACTCCGTTCAAAAGGTTTCTTTTATAAATTATTTTTGCCCCCCCCCACCCCAAGTGTAATCATTTATTCATGAAACAGAAATTTCAACATAAGATAAAATTTTAGTCCACTTTGTTTTAAGTAAGGTAAAGAACCTGTTCGGTGTTCGAAATCTCACGTTGTACATTATTTTTACAAAACAGATAATAATCTGACTCAAGCTTCATACTTAACATTGGAATGTAAAAATGGATTCAAGTATATACACTAGAATTATTAAAAACTGGAAAATGCGCGAAATTGTAGCAGAAAGACATCCCACGACCCGGGTATCCCTGGGTCCAATTACCCAGATATTTAATTAGTAACGGGTGAGCAGATGACACTCTCTTTGATTTTCTTTTATAAATTCAACGTTGCTACCCTCGGCAAAAAAACTTACTAAATTTATCAATTACCTATTCTAACAATCATTCAAAATAGTTTTGGATATAAATTAAAATGTGGAATCTGTTTCATTTGGTTGAATGCCCTAATCTCATAATATTTATTAACTCATTTCCAAACAGTTCAAGTTCAGAGGTCAATCTTAATAACAAGTAATACAACTAGCTCATTTGTAATCACTTCCTGTTCCATATAATAAAAAGAATCATTAATTTTTGAAAAATGTTCGAGAAATGCAATAACCCAAACGATAAATCTTGGTTAAGAACGAAAAAAATTGAACTTTATCCGATTATCTCTGGTAGAAATATCAATAAAAATATTTTTATTTTTTGTCAAAAACACAGTTTATGTTATTTGAGCAAACAATTGTTTGCATTATCTTAGTTAAGTGGAATAATTATAATTTATTTTCTTCATGTAAATATTAATTTAACCAAATCCGCCCACATAAAGTACTCTGGCTTTTGGGAATTTATTCTTTTTGGCATTTTTTACACATTGTTTAAAAGTAAATTCTTTTAAAGATTCTTCCAAAACTTAAGAGAATCTGTACTTTATATTTTTCAAAATTCTCGCGTTAATTTAATAATTTTTAAAATAATATTTCTATTTATTTATATGAATTCACTAAGCAGTTTCGGCCACCATTAGTTAACCATTTTCAGAAATATCAATTGTTAATAAAACTATCGCATTCTTTTTTTTTGGCTTTTCGGCCTTTCTAGCCATAAGCCAATTTACGATACTATTTATTTGATTAAATTTGTCTCTACCCCGGGGGTTAGATTTCAGCTCGAGTCGGACTCGAACCCAGGTCCACTTGATTAGCAGGCTGACACGTTACCTACCTAGCCTACCCGACACCCCCTATCGCATTCTTTATTTCGTTTCATTGATTTTATAAACGTAAATTCAGATTAATGTTTTGGTTTTTATTCTTGCTCGATTTTGAGGACATTAAGGTACTCTTTCTCTACTTAGAATGTAGACCCCAATTTGAAAACGTTTTTAAAGAAGGGGGGGGTGATTAAAAAATGAAATTGCTCTCGCGATCTCATCACTAGTACCTAGGTATATAGTCAAATAATTACCATTACTGACTATAAATTATCCAAGTTAGAACTTGAAACAAAATCGTTCATTTTCGGAATTTGTCACGAATTGATAGGAATCATAGCAATAAGTTAATTTTCAACTCCCTATACTTTTGTTTTAATTTACTATCAATTTAGATAAATATTCATTTTCGTAAAATTTTAACTTTATACACATATCCTTATACATCGGCAAAATTTGGCACTGATTGATCAAAGGGTCTAGAAATTAAAGTGATAATTTTATTGTTTTTGTATCCCTCCATTTCAGGCCCCAATTATTCACATCTGTTTTTAAGAATACATTTCAGCATTCTTAGCGTGGAAATTTTTTAATATGTATTTGTAATTTTAAGTTCGATTTCAACTTTGGGTTGATAAAAGGATTCCAGTTCCCAAACATTATCCTGTATCACTTGATTTGGCACCCACCTATTTACAAAAATAAAAAGTGTGTTGAATAGAACTCATTCCACGTAAATGGTGGACATACGTGGGGGGAAATTTATTGATTTAAATTAAAATCCAAGATTGTAAATATAAATTCACCATTCGACCATAACCAAGTTAAAGGCATATGGCTAGTACAAACTGTAACTTTTTTACTTTCTCTGTATTCTATTCTCCGGCTTCTGAAATATGCATGACCATTGCAGAACAATCCAAATGGAGCACTTTAAACTGTAATCCAGAGAAAGCTGATAAGAGATTGTAATAACTTGATGTATACATTGTTTTCATTACAGAATTTATATTTTCAATCTCAGAATGTAATTTCAATATATATATTTTTCCCTCATTTACTGAAGCGCAAGACATTTAATTGAAGGCTTTATCACATATTTAAATTGTTATCTTTTATAAATAAAGTACTGGTGATCCTCTTATTGTGTGGTATCTATACAAAGCGATTTCATTATAAAAATTCACAGATTTTAATTTATTTATATTTTTTGAAATTAAAAATATTTTATACGATTTCGGCGGGTTTCTTATTAGCCAGGGACCATGGCCTTTAAGCTCACCTTCAGCCTGAATATGGATTTATATATTCGCTATAACCACTACTATCACCTAGTCCCCAAATAAACAAGCTTTTCAAAAGAAACTCTATCTTTTATTAATAAAGTTCGAATATTGATTAAAAAAATCACAAGAGGGTGTCATCTACTCATTTATTAGATCGGATGAAATGAAATATTTCTAATTATATATAAGAAGGGTAGTTTTGTATCCCCTCAGGAATCGAACCCGAGTGCCAATGTCAGCATTCCGGTCCATTTGGCTATCCTGTAAAGTGCGAACCATTCTGACATATATTATATGTCAGAAAATATTTTTGACTTGAATTATCTCAGGATATTGATAATTGATAGAGGATAGATCAAACTCGATGCAAAATTGTTTTCTTATCATTTTTATTAATGTCCATATGTACGTTGGCTTTTAACGAATAATATTGCTATATGATCACTCGCGTATACCGCGATTTATATAAAGCGTGATTTCTATAAAACCTAATATCTTCGTTATACGATGAAGAAGTAACTTCTTCACTTTTCATACCAAACCCAATTTTAAACAGCCACACCTCATATATTCATTTTAACTGTTTTTTTGCCTATTTATTTCTCATTGTCCTTTTCATGTCATATCTTTTGTAGTTTGTGCAAATTGACAGTACTCCTCGCTTTTTTCAGCCCGCTAACCTTAATATGAAAATGATTTCGAATTGCGTTTGCTTCCAGTTCGTGACCGGATGCGCACCAAGACAGAACGGAACATTCTCGTAGACGTCCAACATCCATTTATCGTTCGACTCCATTATGCATTTCAAACCGAAGGCAAACTATACCTAATTTTGGATTTTTTACGCGGTGGCGATCTTTTCACAAGACTAAGCAACGAGGTAATGTTCACTGAAGCAGACGTCATGTTTTACTTAGCCGAGCTGATCCTTGCCCTCGACCATATTCACAAACTTGGGATTATCTACAGAGATCTCAAGCCTGAAAAGTAAGTTTTTTTATACCAAAGTTCAGCTTTACCTTTATAATTATAAATCTTAATTAAATACATTGCAAACAAATTAGTTATCGGTGCATGAAGGTGTTTATTATCATAGGTAATTATATCTTATTACTATATTTTCAAATTACCATTTTGTTAAAATATCTACTTAGAAATTTACCTAATCTTATTTTTCCTATATGTGTGATCTAATCTGATAAATCTGAACCTGCAAAGTTTCAACGACAAATTAAATTCGTTTAGTTTAATTACTTTTCGACTTTCATAAATCCACAATATTACTATCTCAAATTTTTCAAAACGCTCTCATTATAGTGACTGTTTAAGATTTTCTTAATTATGTAATTTTATTCATCTGTAAAACATGTTATGATGTTTTTTGAGTCTCTAAGTCAGAGGTTCTCAACCGGGGTGGACCCCCTCCCCCCCTCACTTACACACACACAAGGGAAAATTTTAGTATTTCAAGGGGAAAATTAATCAAAATTTCAAAAATTTTAATGAACGTATTAAACAGCCTCAGTTTTCTCATTAGGTAAATATTACTTAGCTTTATCTCTAAATTAAAATATGATACCATATATTTTTAATATTAAAAGCATATTATTTGAATTAAACTTTTTGATTTAGAAAATCCTTGAGAGGAGGGAATGACATTCTTACAAAATTAAAGAAGGGGTTCATTGGGAGAAAGAGTTTGAGAACCTTTAGCCTAAGTGAAATTTTAAGAACATGCTTGTTTTTATTGGAAATTGAGCCAGAGTGACAAAAAGCAATTCGAGCCAATGGCCAGTCTAAGAACTAGAAAACGGGTAAAAACTTTTCACTCAAATAATTCACAATGAAGATTTAAATCTAATTATATATCTTATTAACTTATCAACTTAAAATAGGAATTAAACAATTTCAAAATAGGAATAACCAAACTCAAAATGCATTAATAAATTTCAAAATGTGGTTAATTAATTTAGAAATTTTAAATTCAATTAATTAATCAAAATTATTAAATATTTTTTCGAAATTGAAAATGTTTAGGACCTGTTTTGTAAGCCTCAAAACTATTCACCCTCTTTTATTAGTTGAGCTCTATATCAAAACTATTTAGGGTATTACTATAATAATAAAACTTGAGTAAGATACGAGGTAGGTTTCACAAAAAAGCCTACCTCGTATCTTACTCAAGTTTTATTATTATATTAAAATGTTTCACCTAGAACCAACACCGAACTCCTTAAAAGTTAGGGTATTACTGATACAAATATTAGAAATTAGAGCCATATATCCTTAAAGTTTATGAAAATTGATTATAGCTCGTTAAGGAAAAATTGAAGAACCGGAATAATAAATATAGCCATGGATCATCGACCTACAGTAGTACCCAGGGGGCAGACGACCAAAGAAGGATTGATCTGAATGCTAGAACTTCTAGACAAACTAAGATATTTATTAGTAATGAAGCTATTGAAGCTTTTATTTAAACTTTAACTAAGATTTTTATTTTTATTAATTAACTACATCGTCGCACTAGACGTCTCAAACACGTTTTATACTTTTTAATTCATTTTAAAATGAAATCCTAATAAAGCTAATTCATTGAATCGACACAACCTTTATTGAACTTGTGCTATATAGAATAAATATTAAATTTTGATTTGCAACGCAAGGGAAATCAGAAATTTATCTCAGGGTGGTAATTTAAAAATTTAATTAATTTCTAAATAACTCATGCGTATTTAAAAAAAATTTAGATAAATATTGTTTCAGTATTATATTATAAATTTGTTTCTGTAATTGTTGATACAGGTGAAGGAAAAAGCTAAATTTGTAAAGAAAGGTCAATTAACAAAATAAATATTAGATTATCCGTGTTTTAATTTTAGCAAATATTCTTCTTGTTTTATTCTTATGATTTAATTCGGATTTTTTTTTAAATTAAATATGTATAAGTTAAATATTACAAGGTAAATATTGGAAGGGCTTAAAAAATTCGCTAGTATATAGTTTTTCCACTCAGTGTAATAAAATTTGATTTAGTATGGAAAAATCAAGGGACGATATCAGTAAAGAATTTCTGATAGTAGCCTTCAAGACAAGGTAAGGAAGGCAACGGGAACAAATTCTCCATGTAACTACCATACTATGGGGATGATACACGGGATCGTCTATAACAATAACACTCCGGTGAATAGAGGACGGAACAAGCAAAAATCATAAATTATAATTAATGGGAGTTTTTTGTTGAGTTTCACAGAAATGAAAGATTTAAAAAGTTATTATAAATCTCAATATATTTTGGGTTAACAACAAAAAACAAAAAAATTTCCCGAAAACAAAAAAAAATGTAAATTTCATATTATAACCCAATTATAAGTTCACTTAACAATGCAATAAATCTACATGGAACAATGAATTAGAGGAACAAGCTTCTAGTTTCAGCGAATTAATAATTTTAAATGATATAAATATCTAAATCTTAGACTAGGGAATGCAACAACATCTGCATACCTACATAAAATCGGCCATAGAGATAATCCATACTGCTCTTGTGATTCTATTTCTATTGGTGATATTAATCACGTCCTTCTGGGGTATCCAATTGCATATGAAAGATATGTGGTGAAAAACAACCCCTCTGAAATATAATTAAAAATATTCCATTCCATCGGATTTAATAGATGACACCAACTTATGATTTTCTTGTATCCAATTGCAGATTCCTTTATTAAACATATAGTATCCATTACTTCCTACTATAATCCAATGATTTTATTTATTTATTTTGTTGTTTTATTTTGTTTTATCTGGTTATACACCTATTCTTCGTGAATGTGTGAAGACTGGCTCAATGGACATTTAGTTCCCGAGGTCAAGAGGGTAGAAAAGAAAAAAATATCTAAATATGATAATATATTTCGATTTAATATGTTCTTACTTAATAGAGTCAAAAGGCCGTTCCTAGAATAATAAAAATTGAGAAATTAGTCTCTGCTAGTCTGAAACAGGTCTGGACTTGTATTTGGCACCCTTGCAATGAAGAGAGACAATTGGCTTCGTTTATAGTACTTCGGTCGTCTACTGGAAGCGACAACGCGCTACAGAGATGAAGTACGACAATTATTAGCAAATGGAGTAGAGTAATATTAGTAGTAGTATTTAAGAAATAGAGTATTGGCTCATTGTCGCGCTGCATTTCCGTAGCGAGTTGTCCCTTTCAGGGGACGAGCGGCCTTAAAATAACTTTTTAAATCTTTCATTTCTGTGAAACTCAACAAAACCCCCTCTTAATTATAATTTATATATATACTGTTTCACCATAAATCAAAACCACACTCCATTAATTTAAAAATCATAAGTCTGAACACTATCTTTTAGTGGCAGCAAATATAAGCTATGGCAACTAAAAATCACCACTGTGAACAATTTTCCCATTAAAATTTCTTTGGAAAGAATAGTCACCATACCTAATCACCAATACTTGGAATCAAGTAGGTATAAAATTGAAAAAGAAAAAGTCGCCAACATTAAAAGAGAATCAATTTTGTTAAGGGAGAATCTTGTAGGTTCATGGTGAAACATTTTAAATAAAGTAAAGAAATTTTTTTTTTAGAAACTTTTTAAAATTTAAAATATAAAATACTAGGTAGATTTTCCATAAATATTTAAATAAAAGTTCCTAAAAAACTTTTCAAAAATTTTCTTTACTTTATTAAGTGAGAATGGTGTAGGTTCTTGGTGAAACAAATTTTAATAAAGTACAGAAAATTTAAAAAATTTTAAAACTGAGTTTTTTTTGAACTCCTGAAAATGGGCTCGTACCCCGAAATATATAAAGAGTCATGCTAATAAGCATCTTGTCTTATATTTTTGTGAAACCTACCTAAAATTTAAAATTTTCTTTAATTTATTAAAAGAGAATCACGTGACACATGAAGATGCATAGCGATATTAGAAGTAATTAATAAAGTAAAGTAGTTTCACATTGAATGAAATAAAACTCAAAGAGGTTTATACAAATTCAATATATTTCGGATTATAAGTCCATCATCAGGAGTTTACATGTTACAAACTATAACTTTTAAGGAGTTCGGTGTTGGTTCTAGGTGAAACATTTTAATATAATAATAAAACTTGAGTAAGATACGAGGTAGGTTTCACAAAAAAAAAAAAAAAAAAAAAAAAAAACCTACCTCGTATCTTACTCAAGTTTTATTATTATATGTTACAAACTGTTTGTAACCTGTAAACTCCTGATGATACAAACAATTTGAGTTTTATTTCATTCACTAAACACCCTTTACTTTATTAATTAATATCATGTTTCACCTAAAACCTACACCACTTTCCCTAAGTAAAAAAAAATATTAGAAGTACACTCACTCTCAAAGGTTCTTAATTCCTCTCTTTACGGAGTCGTCCACGGGCTACGGAGTGAAGTGCGACAATTAGCAAATGGAGTAGAGTAGTATTAGTCGTAGTATTTAGTCAATTGAGTATTAGCTCTTTGTCGCGCTGCATCTCCGTAGCACGTTGACGCTTCCAGTGGACGACTGGCCTTAATGTTTTGTTTTTCTTTTACTTTATTCATAACAAAGTTCTAAAGTACTTGGTTTCGCTCATTTAAATCTTTAAATTTTCATAAAATAAATATTGACATAGTCTTAAACGAAATAGAAATGATATTCATTTCGATCACATTTTTAAATTATCAGATTTCGATTTCGAAATTAGTGTGTCGTGTAGATTCCAAATGATTCTGAATGTTATTGTGAGTACTAATCCTACATATTCATCAATTTTTTCGTAACGTTGAACTAATTGAAATGAAATTGAAAATATGCAATTATTTTAACAAAATGAAACGTTGATTAGTTTTTGGGGTATATAGGGCTACAAACATTATTACTTTATTCCAGTGCTATTTTAGTTTTTCTAAAATATCTCATATTATTATATACATCTCTTAATTGAAGGCGACAATAAAAGAGTGTGTCTTCTGCTGGAATTAATAATTTATTTATTTATAACGAGACTATAGTTTCGAAGGCTTTGCGCTCTTCATCAGTCTATTACAATTGATATAGCAGAAGACACACTCTTTCATTGTCGCATTCAATATATAAAAATTCTGCTATCCTCGGTACAAAAACTTTCAATTCATCTCTTAATTGATTTCGATCAAATATTCTATTTACATACTTTGCGATCTGCAAAATTGTTGCTTTAAAAAGTTACTTTTATGCTACTGTAATTTCATAATTATTTATTTAATACATATATAGCTCTAAAAATATGTTTAAAATTTTGGTATGTGTTTTAAATCTATTTCTTTTAATTCTATTGAAACTAAGTTGATGAAATTGGCTTCCAAAATTAGATAAAAGTTTAATTGAATATTTTTTTTTAAAAACTATAGCAACTGTGCTGTTATTTTCATTTAAAATTACACCAATAATGGTGACTATTACTAAAGAAACTAAGGACTCGACTTAAAATATAAAATAAGCATTGATTCATGTCTAATTGCAGAGGAATATTTTTTTTATATAATTTATATTTAAAAATCAATCCTCTATTTTTTAAATTTCTTGAGAAATAGAGATTGATCATATCATTTCATAGTCTTTTGCTATGATAACATTATATATTTTGATTGTTTTTCTTATAATTCTCTTAGTTTTTTAGTAGCCTGGCACATCTATTTAAATGATTCGTTTCAATGAAGTGCCCCTTAATAAGGCAACCTGCATTGTTTTCCTGTCATTCTAATAGTATCTTTCAGCAGAAACTTTTTTATAGAATTTGCACTTAAACTATGTGATATTATTTCGTTTTGTCTTATTTAATTTATGTATACAAGATTTAATTCAATGAACTTTGATTCTATAAGCTAACATATAATTATATTTTCAGCTAGTTCATCTTATCATTATTTTATTTTTACTTTCACTTCCAAAGAATAAGTGATGTATTGGAAATGCACTCAGGAAATTGACTTTTTGAAATCTTTTATTTCAATATTATAAGCCGATTTATTTAGTGGAGATTTGATAGGAAGACCGTCCAAGGCTAAGAAAACCCATAAATTACAAATAAAATAATTTATTAATAAGTTATTATATTTTCGCCCTCTTTAAAAAATTAAGTTTTGGAGGACCTTCACTCCTTCAGGGTTTACAAGGGTCAATGAATAAACCACTCTTCTCGTCTTCTTTAACACTGATTTTTGCTTGACTATTGTTAACGTTTTTTCATCGATATATCAATAAACAACACTCTATTACTGCTAATGACAAACTTTAACAATAGTCAATCAAAGCCACTGTTAAAGAGGACGAAAAGGTGGTTTCTTCATTGACATTTTTAAACCCTGAATAAGGAGATAAGATCCTCAAAAACGTCAGTTTTTTAAAGAGGGTGAAAATAACTTCTTAATAAATTGTTTTATTTGGAATTTGCGGTTATCATTTCCTTGGGTTGCCTTCATATTAATTCACCATCGAATTCTACCAGTACATTGTCTATAAAAAATACTAATATATTTTTTTAATTTATGAATTCTAATTTGAAGTATGAGGTAATTATTATAAATACATGGCAAGTTTTCAATAAAAATTAGCGATTTGAGGTTTCCAGTGTCACGAAGGTCATTTGTTAATTTGTCTCTGTTTGTCTGGCTGGCTCATTGGTTAACACGATATCATTATATCATATCATATCCATTTATTAGTAAATCTCAGAGAAATAAATTAAAAACTTAAACTAATTATTTTCAGCTTACAATATCAGATCAAGAGCCCGGTTCAAATTGAATAACTAGAACTATCCCTTTATTCATTATGTCTATTTTTCTTTAAATTTTTATAAAATAATACTATAACAGTGAGGAAAGTTTTATATTTTTTTTTTTTTTTTTTTTTTTTAACGTTTAGAAACTAAAAGTCATAACTTCAAATCCTAAACGCTGCGCATTTTTTTAATGCTACATTTTTATCAATAAAATTATAATAAATAAATCGTTTTAATTCGATTATATATATGGATATGGTATATATAGTGGTCTTTTGCTTAGATAAATATGTAATCAAATTAGTGTTTTTCTTAATTGTACAATAAGTTCTCTGAATTAAAATATACCAGACCAAATTAACTAATAAAACCTCTTATTTTTTTAGCATTCTTTTGGATGCGGAAGGACATATATCACTGACGGACTTTGGATTGAGCAAGCTTCCTCTCGATGATCAGAAAGCATACTCATTTTGTGGTACCGTTGAATATATGGCGCCTGAAGTGGTCAACCGCAAGGGTCACTCGTTCGCCGCAGATTGGTGGTCTCTCGGTGTTTTAATGGTAACCATACACCTTAATTTTACTACACATAATAATAATTTTATTTGAATGTAATGGAAGGCAGCCCAGAGGTAGTGAGGAAAGAAAAATTAACACATATCAAATAAGGTGTAATTTATTGGAATCCTTCCTCCTTTCCTTTTAAACCGACGTTTCGGAGGATTTTCTCTCCTTCTTCAGGGTTTCAAGGGGTCAATGAATGAAACAAATAAAATGTTTCCTTTTTCTCTCCACAGTAGTGTTCAAAAACTTTCTTCATTTTTAACAAAGGCATAGAAAAACAATTTTTTTTCCTCCTTTTCTTAATTAGATAGAATTCTTAATTAGATAGAAAAGGTGGAAAAAAAAATGTTTTTCTATGCCTTTGTTAAAAATGAAGCAAGTTTTTGAACACTACTGTGGAGAGAAGAAGGAAACATTTTATTTGTTTCATTCATTGACCCTTTGAAACCCTGAAGAAGGAGGGAAAAATCCTCCGAAACGTCGGTTTGAAAGGAAAGGAGGAAGAATTCCAATAAATTACACCTTATTTGATATGTGTTAATTTTTTCTTTCCTCACTACCTCTGGGCTGCCTTCCATTGCATTCAATTAAAATTTCTACCAGTCCGTCTCTCTCCAGAGAAAATTTCGTTACAAAAAAATAATAATTTTATTCTTTATAAAATAAATAATATTTATTTTTTGATATTTTGTTATGTAATCATTCACTTATCAATGTGTTTACTTAAAAAATATTAAAATTATTTTCTAAAAGGTTAATTTAGATAAATTGCTCCAAATGAAACACAATTTGTACTACAAACAATTCACAACATGCGCTTGTGATTTATTAAATTAAAAAATAAAATTACTAGAATAAAATAAATGACTGCTTATCTTCTCTCTTAGCATTTACTGTAAATGATGAGCAATGTGAGTAGATGTTCAACCCTGTAGTTTAAGTAAGCAATAAAATATTTCGTATACAAGAAACAATAGATTTTGTTCTATTTCACCAAATAATAAAACATTGATTAAAAGTATTTTCTAGAAGACGGGCTGGTAAATATATAATAATAAAAAATTGGGTAAAATTGCGAGGTGGGTTTCAAAAAAAAAAAAATTGAAATAAAACAAACATTATTTTAGAGTTTTCTCTGACTCCTGATGATGGGCTGACAACCAGAAATATATTGAAATCTAAACTCACTTTTGTTTTATTTCATTATTTTGTGAAACCCACCCCGCAATTTTACACAATGTTTTATTATTATATAAAAAATATTCACCTAGAACCAAGACCTATTTCCTTAAAAGTTATTGATAAATATAATTGTTAAAGTCAAAACCCACGGTAATGAAATCACATTTTCTATTAAAAAACATAAGTCACACATTTCAATATTTTTTAACCAACGATTCTTAATAATTAGTAGAGATTGTGGTGTTGGTGCAAGGTGAAACATCTTTAATAAAGATAAGAGTAAATAAATAGTATATTTAATATTGATTTACTATGAGTTAAGGATTTTTGGTCACTTGTTTCACATTAAAATTAAAAAAAAAAAAAAAAAAATTGACATCTTTTAAATTTTTAATTTTAATGTGAAACAAGTGACCAAGAATCCTTAACTCTTAGTAAATCAATATTAAATATAATATTTATTTACTCTTATCTTTATCAACGATTCTTAATTTGTTTTCTTCTTCTCTGTTTAAAAGATTGAGTGAAGGAAGCATTGAAACGAGATGGTTGCTTTTGCATACTTTGTTCACTGACTATTTAAAACCCTCTAAAATCCTGGAGAAGAACTTCCGAAACATCATTAAAGATTTTTATTCGAGAATTGTGATTTCATTACTCTGAGATTCCGCTCCTTCCATTAAATAAATAAATCAAATTTATATAAAAAAGTTCACAAAATCTAGACTTGATATTTGAAGTTTGCTCGAGCGATTTTTTTATAATTAAAAAAAATGAAATTAAGAATCTTATTCTATCTCTTCAACAGAGAGAATGAAGCCTTCAGTTTTATTAGCAATGTCTATGATCATTCAAGAATTAAAAATTGAAAAGTCTTTTCAATTTCCTCACTGGATGATTATATTTATAATCCAATTTCTTCATAATGGAAACTTAATTTAATTTTATTGCTAATCGATTTTTCTTATTCTTTTTTTTTTAGTTTGAAATGCTAACGGGCAATCTACCTTTCCAAGGAGCCAACCGAAAAGAAACCATGACACAGATATTGAAAGCAAAACTCGGCATGCCGTACTTCCTATCAGCAGAGGCTCAATCGTTACTTCGAGCTCTCTTCAAACGAAATCCCGCCAACCGATTAGGCGCTGGTATAACATTTAATTATTCCTTTAAAACACTTGAATAACACTTCAAGATACCTTCTCAACAATGTGATTCACTCACTAAGAAACCAAATATTTCTTTAAAAAAGTTTATTTTTTTAAAATAGATATACATTAACATAGATTAAATTATTCAAAAATTACACAGGCCTGCGATGAAAAAGTTGTTTGAATAATTTTATGTGGTTCATAAAAATTTTTGGCTGTTGAATCCGAAACTAAAATTCTTTTTTGCCTATCACAACACATTTTTTCACAACAAAGAATTATTGAGGGTGATGGTATATATGGTATAAAAGAGTTCACCCTATTTTGGTCTGTAAAAGTATTATTTCTTTATGAAATTTTTTTAAATTATTTTTAATAATATATACTATACTTATTTTGCATTAAAAAAAATAAAATACTACATTTTTGGCTCTTATGCCGCTTGTAGTATGTATCTAATAAAGCGTGTGTTCTTTTTTCCGGGTAAAGCTATCTCTAAAGATTAAGAATTATTTTATACCATGAGTTGTGAATCGAATCGGGATTGACAATTGCAGATATAAAAAGATCATTTATTAAAATGAATATTGGAAAAAATAATGATTGACATTTAGTTTGATTGCTCGTAATTTATGTATAAAAAATAAATTATAAAAACAATTAAATTTGGAAAAATAAATTTTAAAACGAAAAAAAAATTTCCATAAATTAATATGAAAAGATTCACGGAATTCCAATTATAAATTACCATTAAAGTATTATCTTAAAAACATTTAATTTTCCTTCAATACGCTTTTGGGAAATAATAGAATAATCTAAAATTAAAATGCCATAAATTATCATAACAACTTCGTTCGGGACTTCTCTTAGTTTTCGACAAATTTTGATTCTGCTAACATTATATGACAACAATATTTGAATTGGTAAATGTAAAATTTACATTCCCTTGGATGATTAATAAGAAAACAGCTTTTTGATGTTTTTTAAAGTTTTCTACTTTCAAACAATTTGATTTCATACTTTTTTCAAGAACCAAAAAGTGTAGCCAAGAGAATGTAGTTTAATAAAAAGCTTAATAAAAGGAGTCAGAAAACTGGGGCAAATTATCCACAAGAGGTAAAAATGAAAATATTGACTTTAATGAAGGCTCATTAATCTTAAAAATAAAAGTGAAGAAACATTTATTTTCCCAAAACGAGTGTGAACTTTTTTGGTCAATCAAAAGAATGTCCTCACAGCTAACTTGACAAACGGGTTGCTTATTTCGTTTATTTAGATGTCGAGTTTGGGTATTTGCCAGCCCAGTTACACATAATTCTTTTAGAGCTCTTTAAATATTTTTGAAAAAAAAATAGAATTTTAAAAAATAATGCTAGGATATAAATAAATGAATGAATACAATTCTTTAAAAAACGATCATAAAAACGTTTATTAATAGTTTAACCGTTTTGAAGAAATTCCCCCTATTTCCAGTAAAAAATTTGTAAAATTTTATTATTAAAGTAATCTCTATCTCCGAGACAATTCGTGTGATTTACAAGTTTTAAAAGTATTTATAGTATTAAAAGCAATTGCATTTTACAGATAGTTCATTGAAAAAAGATCAATTTCTCCCGAAACGGTTTGAGCTATTAATAAACATTGTCATGTCTATTTTTTAAAGAATTGTATTCATTTCTATACAAAAAAACAATACAATAAAAAATACAATACCCCATGTTTCGCATTGGATAAAGTACCAAACAAAATTAAAAATTAAAATATGTTTAATAATAAATATATTGAAATAAAAGTATAACTAACTAAAGTTTTCAAATATATCGAAAATTTCGTGGAATTACATTTATATTTAATTTGTAATATAGATGTTTTCGGAGGGACCTCGTTTCCCTCCTGGGTACTACTTTGGCGGACAAGCATTGCAAGTAAAAAAAATACCATCTCCTCTCAGCCAGAAAAATGTTTAATAATAAAACTTGAGTAAGATACGAGGTAGGTTTCACAAAAAGAAATAAAACAAAATTGAGTTTTGAATTCGATATATTTCGGGATGGGCTAACCCCCGAAATATATCGAATTCAAAACTCAATTTTGTTTTATTTCTTCTTTGTGAATCCTACCTCACATCTTATTCAAGTTTTATTATTATATTAAAATGTTTCACCTAGAACCAACACCGAACTCCTTAAAAGTTATTAGAAAAATGTTTCATTCCTTAGGACTAACTTATTAAACTTGAATAAGAGAAATATACAAAAATGATAAAGCTTTTCTAAAATTAGCTTTGTTGTTCCAAGAACAATATTCTAAAAAATCAAAACAAAAATGTTTTTCACTTTCAATAAACGGGAGTCATTTTGTTGTATACAAATATATTGCCACCGAGTAATATCAAAAAAATACCCTGACTGTTGAATTAAAGAGATGATATTTGTTTTCCTTTTTATATAATTTACTTATATTTGAAAAATTATAAAGAATGTTGAATTAATTAAATCGTTGAAATGACATCAATGTGATTTGGAGATTTGAACAATTGTCGACAAAGGAAATTGTAATATCATCGACGAATAACGTACTTAAATGTAAATAAATGCAATGCTCTTTATGGAAATGTTTTTGAGGAAAAATTTTGTGTAAAAACAAGGGAAAAATTCAATATTTATTTATTTATTTATTTTACAAAATACATGGCATATCAACTACTACGGTCATTAGTGCCACCGAGTTCCTGACTGACTCCTTTCTTCTTTCTTCAATTCCATCTTCACTCTTCTATACATTAAGAAATGAAGAAAAACAGAGGACCAAAACAAAAACCAAAGTCAAAGAAACAACAACAAAAAATCAAAATCAACAATATAGCAAACAGAAAACAACAGAAAAACAAAACCTCCACCAAATCATATACCATATTCAAAACTCACAAGAAATAGAAAAATTCAATAAATTTAGTTAATTTACTTTGAAGTATGCGAAAGGTAATATGGACTATGAAAAAAATGGATAATAAATAATTTTGTAATTAGATTAATCATTCGATAAATATAAGAAATCAGAGGATTTTTCCCCAATCAAATCATGAATTATTAAACTAAAAATCCATCTTCACTTAATACTTATTAGTCTGTTATAGCTCTAATGTTCATTTGAACTATAAAAGACTAATAAGTATGAAGTGAAGATGGATTTTTAGTTTAATAATTCATAATGATTTGATTGGGGAAAAATCCTCTGATTTCTTATATTTATTGAATGATTATACTTACAAAATTATTTATTATCCATTTCTTCATAGTCAATATTGCCTTTCACATACTTCAAAGTGAATTAACTAGATTTATTGAATTTTTCCGTTTTTTTAACTCAAAACTTTTCCTTAAAAACGTTTCCAGAAAGAGCACTTGTAACTAGGAATATTTAAAAGAAATTTAATTTAATTTTAAATTTATAAGACTGAAAAACTATTAATAACTTTTAAGGAGTTCGGTGTTGGTTCTAGGTGAAACATTTTAATATAATAATAAAACTAAGATACGAGGTAGGTTTCACAAAAAAGAAATAAAACAAAATTGAGTTTTGAGTTCGATATATTTCGGGGGTTAGCCCATCATCAGGAGTCTAAGAAAACTGATTACATATTGGAAAAATAGTTTTACAAGTAAGAATTTTTAAAATTTTTTTAAAAATGTATATGGTGGGGGGAATTCACTATCTCACACTTACACTCATTAGAATCTGGAACCGAAAAAATATATAGAAGAATACCCTTCATTTCTAATCATCTGACATCTCCATTAGCTTATACCCTTAGATCATATGGAATCACTCCTGCTTTATACAACAACAACAATTTAGGCTCTCAATTAATTAACAATAAAATAGACAAAATAGATAAATTAGACAAATCAGGAGTGTATAAATTAACTTGTCAAGATTGCGACGCTTTTTATATTGGGCAGACAGGTCGCGCTTTCAAAATACGTTACTCCGAGCATGTAAGAGCCCTTAACCACCTCAACAAATCCGATAACATTAATTTAGATTCGACCTCAGCCTTCGCAATTCACTTACATGAATCTAACCATTCACCCTCTAATAATAACCCTATCCCCATTCATTTCGAAAGAAAAGGCCTTAAATTGGACCTCCTGGAATCCACCGAGATAAAAATAGCCCTCTCTAATAATTCAAATATTTTAAATAATCAATTGGAAGTGTATAAAAATACAATTATTGATTATATGTTATAATAAATTAAATAAACATTCCTTTCATTGTTTGCACATTATATTAGGGTAATTGCACTCTCTTATATACCTTTTAAGTTGTACCTTCTCAGGTACCTGTCCATTCGCTATTATAATATCAGGTATAGATAGATCCCTTTCACCCAGCTCAAATCTCAATAGAAAATATTAATCCTTAGAACAACAACTACCCCCCCCCCCTCTTCCCCTACATTCCCCCCACCATATACATTTTTAAAAAATTTTTAAAAATTCTTACTTGTAAAACTATTTTTCCAATATGTAATCAGTTTTCTTAGACTCCTGATGATGGGCTAACTCCCGAAATATATCGAACTCAAAACTCAATTTTGTTTTATTTCTTTTTTGTGAAACCTACCTCGTATCTTAGTTTTATTATTATGAAAAACTATTCATTTCCCAAGTAAAAATGTTTCTTTTATAACACCAAAGCTTTTTACGATTCTCCAAAACCGCAACTCTATAAAACGATTATTTATCAACTTACTTCTTCTGACCTTACTATAGACATCGCCAGTATTTTTACTTAGGCCTTGCATTCGTGGATTTCAATCTTAAAATAAAAACGTGAAGTGGACTTGGAAGTCCTTTTTTCATTATAGACAACTCGATCAAATTAATATCTTGTGCTTTACATTTTCTTAAACTTAAATAGGTACCTACTTCTTTGATAGACAACATTAAAGAAATACTTTTTGGATCATTTTATTGTTATTTATTCAAAAGAATTTTATTTTAGAAGCTTGTTTATTATCAATTTTTTGACCCTTTATCCTTTAGTACCCTTCAAAATTAAATAAATTCAAAGATTTCATTTTTCTCTCTGTTTTACTTAGTTATTAAAAATAAAAATGCAATTGGATGTTGATGAAAGCAGTCCACGGTGGTTGTAAAAAAATAAGACTATAGAGGTTTTATTATTTTACATTTATTTATAAACCGACGTTTCGGAGATTTATTCTCTCCTTCTTCAGGGTTTCATTGACTTTTTGTTACCCTGAAGAAGGAGAGAATAAATCTCCGAAACGTCGGTTTAACAAATAAATGTAAAATAATAAAACCTCTATAGTCTTATTTTTTTACAACCACTGTGACTGCTTTCATCAACATCCAATTGCATATTTATACCAGTCCGTCTCCTAAAGAAAATCTCTATCAATTAAAAATAAATAATTTTAATATATGTTAAAACTATTTATATTTCTTTTTTCTTTTTATTTATTTCAAATGTTATATTAATTCTTTTAGAAAAAATATTTAATCTTGGTTGATAAAGACAATAAAATTATTAAATAAATTCCTTTACATTCTAATACAAACCCAGAGAAAGTGTTATTCAATTTCATGTAATGTGCCCATGAATTATATTTAATTAAATATCTTAAAATGTATTGTTTTAACAATAATAAAATATTTTCCAGGTCCAGCTGGAGTCGAGGATATTATGAACCATCCATTTTTCGCTTCCATCGATTGGGATCGTCTCTTAAAGAAAGAAGTTAATCCTCCATTTAAGCCTGCCGTGTGCAGAGCAGAAGACACATTCTATTTTGATAAAGAATTTACTAGTAAAACCCCTAAAGGTACTTTTTATATAATGATGATTTGAATTCGTGAATGTTTACATAGAGATTGTGATGTAGTTAATTAATTACATTTAGAATCATTTTGAAAACAATTAATTGTTGATAAGCCCAGTTAATTTGTAGAGGATGGATTCGTTTGAGTCTATTGAGAAAATGCTAAAAGAAAGTACCTACTAATAAATGTTGAAATTAGTTAAAAATTCCGAATTAAGCGAAACGATGACTATAGCCATTTTAGACTTACTTTTAGCATATTTTTTATTTGTTAATTTGCTTAAAAGATTAGAACCGATCATCTTTAAATTTTCTGGTTATATAAAGAATTATTTGATCTAAAAAAGTATTCAAAGTTTTCCCCTGTGGAATTTTACAAAATACATATTAATTTCATTACAATATTTTAAATCATCAGGTCTATTCTAACGCTTTCAATGCAGAAATACCTTTAAATTATAATTTTTTCAAGTTATAGGAACGAAATTTTTATAACATAAATTCTGTAAAATTGTTCATTGAATTTTAAATTAAGTTTTACAAAATTTTCATCGATTCTTTTGTTTTTAATAAGCATTCACACATTTCTTACGGCTTTTCAACTTTAAAAAATATTAAAATTAGACTAATAGATAGATTTCCCAAATTAACAAATACACAAATGGATAATCAGAAAGCAACGAAAACTTTGAATAACAAATTAATTTTTTTAATTTCTTGTCTAATTTATATTTTTTAGAACAGAATCACATGATTCTGCTGTAATATGGCTTTTTGCTTCATTTATGACTTAGATTTTCGTACATGCGAAAATTTAACTACTATTTAACTCTCTTGGGACTTTAAGGTGTTAATTCTAAGAAATTTTTTCACTAAAGTTCATGATTCAAAGACGAATATATGTTATTTGAAATATACTCACTTTAAGAATGATTGATTAGCTTATAATGAAAGAAAACCGATTTAAACATTTCGAGCGGATTCATTAGATATATTATTTTTAATTTAGTACATATTTACTATAATTCTAATATATTTTCAATTTAAACTTTTTAATTGAGATCAATAATCAATCATGATATACATTTTAATTAATAGGACCGAAAAAATTTTCAAGGTGGCCGAATTTTCTTGTCCGTCAGTGAATTTTTGTCACTAGAGAACTAAAGAAATGTTGATTTATCTTAGTCCAAGAGCTGATGACACATTTTTGAGTACGGATTTGACCCAACTAGAAATAATGCGTAATAGTACCGTCTATGATAGTTGTACAAGGAATGGCCAGTCTGGCTGGTCTAAGCAGGTGGACCAGGTACTGCGCATGGTGTGAGTGCGGTAAAAAATACATTAGTGTTAAAAAATATTTTTGACCCACAATGAAATTATAAAAATTATAATTTATAGTAAATTATAAACATAATATATTCACCCCAGACCATTTGAGTGGTGGGACGTGGAACCAGACCACCCAAAGTGTATTTTTACAACATGCAAAAAAATAGCATCAAATCCGTACTCAAAAATGTGTCACCAGCTCTTGGACTATCTTTCGTAAATTTTAAACATTCATTAAAATAGAATCAATTTTGTAACTAACAAATAATTTAGAAATCTCTATTACTGTAATGTTAACGAAACAAAGTCATTTCTACATGTTGAAAGAATCTTTACTGTAAACACTTGCCAAAATTATTCGCAATTCTCTTATTGCAATTGCAGTAGAAAATTGCAACTACCTATTTCGAATATAATAGATTGTGTTTCTAGACAGAAAAATTGGCCAAATATCAAAACATTTTAACATGAACCAGTAGTTACAAGAAAAAAGTAAAAATCGAAAATAATAGTCGTGAATTCTAGAAAGATTTAATATTTTTAATAAGAATGGAACATTTTAAGTTAAGGATAAAATAAATTTAATTAAAATTAATCAATGAATAAATAAAATCAATCAATCAATGAATTTTTTTATTTTTCAAATTAAATAGGTAGCTATATTACAATACGTATTACTTACATATAAAAAATCCTTTCTACTTAACCAATCGATCTTTTGCTATATTTTGAATTCTTAAATAATAATAATAATAATAATAATTACTACAAAATCAGTATGATAGACTGTTGAATTAAAAACTCAAAATCTTTCTCCTTGCATTTTCTAAGCTTTTTTTTGAACGTTTTGACAAAAAAACTTCATAAGTGCTTTTCACATGCAATGTATTGAATAACCCTATTCTTACACTGCATCCAACTTGAAATAAATAGTTAATAAGAAGATACTGATTGAAACGTAGTAGGTAAAACTAAAATAAATAAAAATCTATCAACACGCAACTAAAGATTTAATATAAAAGAAAATAACCTCCTTCTTTTTTGAAGTCGGTTAAAAACAAAATCCTAATCATTAAAGTTGTTTTCGGGTAATAAGGACTATATTTATTTATGCAAATAATTTATATTTTATTGCCAACGTTTCATCAACATTGTTGATTTCTTCAGAGGTTAAAATAGTTATCTTTCTGCATATTTGTCATTTTTATAATTCTTTCTTAGTAAACATAGCAAGGCAAGACATTGACATCAATCAGAAAAAGTTTAAAAAAAATTTCAATCTGATTGATGTCAATGACTTGCCTTGCTATGTTTACTAAGAAAGAATTATAAAAAGTGACAAATATGCAAGGAAGATAACTATTTGAGCCATGAAGAAGTCAAAAAAATTGATGAAACGTTGGCAATAAAATATAAATTATTTGCATAAAAAAATATAGTCCTTATTTCCCGATAACAACTTTAATAATTTAATTGATGGACATAACTAATCAAAACAAAATCCTAATCTTATTTTCATTTGGTTTTTCTTTTTCTATCCTAAAATACGCTGGTTTGAGACTGAGTTTCGGCAGATCAGATATTTGCAGTAGCCGCCTCTTGGAAAGCAATGGCAACCTACTAAGAGTATAATTGCCTAGTAACCTCTCCAATCTAGTCGTTCGGAACCGGCGTTAAAAAGTAGGTCCCGTATATCTGTGTAAAACAGCTAAACACACTCAGCACAGATATATGTGGGAGACCTGATATGGCACTTAAAAAAAATAAAAAAATCCTAAAATAGGAATTTTATATTTTTTCTATATATTAATACAGTGCCAGGCCCAACTCACGAACTCACCTTTGAAGGGCTCTGTGAATATCCACCTGTCGCAACTACCTAGTAGCAGAACTGATAGTCCATCTTATAATTATTCTTAATTTTTTAAATTTCATTAATTTTTTTTTCTTTCAGATTCCCCTGGACTTCCGCCAAGTGCAAATGCTCACGAGCTCTTTCGTGGCTTCAGTTATATTGCCCCATGTTTACTCGAAGAACAACAACAACAGCAACAACAAATTCAATCATATTCATCTTCATCACCACAGACTATTACATCCGCATGTACTACAGGATCATCACTCAACTCAAACGAATCTTTTAGCAAGGTGTTCATCCTTTTATAAAAAAAGAAAAAAAAATATATATATATATTATTTCACTTTTACTTAGATTTACTTTTTTATCAAAAATAGACCAAACTGTCATTAAAAATGACTGAAAAGTTTGTAAATTATTTATTAGTATATTAAAATAGAACTTTTCAACTTATTTTTTCTTTTGCTTTTTTTTTATTCTCTTTTTTTGTGGTGCATTTACGATGGTGCCTCGATAAGACCGATAACAGTAACAATACCAGATAACAGTACCAGCCAGCCTAGGGTAGAAAATCAAAGCATTCATTTATATAGAATTGTATAGATTAGAACAACGAGTAGCTTTTCAGTCCAGCACCGACAAGGACAACGATAAACGATGCATTAATTTTCTTAGCTCTTGTCGAGCATACAAGTTGCCATTTTAATACTGAAAATTAATTATATATCTCTTGTAGGGCCAAAAATAACATAATCGCCTCTCTTTTCGAAGGTTTCTGCCTTCATTCTCATAGCATTGTCTTTAATTCTTCAAACATGTATTTTTGAATATTAAGAGAACACGGGGAAAATTTTTAGGAATATAGTCTTTTATAATACTTACTTGAAGAAATATTCTTTCTTAAGAAAATCGCTCATTTTATTTTACCTTTTTTTTTTAATTTAATCAGACATGATGTCGTTCTTATCAGATCTCCAACGTAAACACCACATAAAAGCGAAAAATTTCGCTCTGCTTTTATCGTTTATCGTAGCTCTATCGTAAACGCACACACTTCTCTCGCTCTCTCTCTTTCTATTATTTACTATAAATTTATTTATATGAATATACCATATACATATTAGGAATTTATGAGTCTGGAAATCAAAACCCACTTCTGGATAGGCTAGAGAGCGCTACCTTTTCATATTTTTAGATAATGCACCAAACTTATTGGAAAAATCGAAAATCTTAAAGATTTAGTCAAAAGAAGAAAATCGGGGAGACAGAAATAAAACATATTTTTATTCACAAAGAAGCAGTTAAAATGGTAAATTACGAGTTGATGAAATTTGAAATTCATACCATATTATATACATCGTTACCAAATTTTTTCTCTAGTCCGACCTTCAGAAAAATTGAAATTATAACATCTCCAAACTCTTAAAACCAACCAAGTTGAAGTTTAGTAAGATTTTAAAAGTTGAAAAGATGAATAAAAAACCATTAGCCTTTTTTATAAGAATTTTTAGAGATTCCAAACACTCACTTGTATTTAATTGTATTTTGAATAAGAGTAGATAACACTAGATATTTTATTCAGAATTTTACAATAAAATATTGTGGTTCTTCGCCTTCAATTTTTTATCTGTGCTTATATATATGTTAGAAGAAATTCCCGATAATTAGCTGGGTTGGCATTTTTGCATTTCCCTTCGATTTTCGACCAAGCAAGATAAGACAACGTATTCAAAAATACTTTTCTAATAAGATTATTTTAATTCGACCTTGATTGATATTTAATTTAATTTAATTTATCGAATTTCAAATTCTATAAAAGGTTCCACAAAATAATGTACCCACCTCAAGACATGGTTTGTTTTTCAACATCCCATATTGATTACCGAATTGAACTTTCAATTCTGAAGATATCTTCTTATTCCAAGCATAGCATAAATAGTATTTTGATAATTTTGTTAAACAATAAAATAAAAATAAATAAATTGATACCCTCCTAACATCTCACTATTTTCAAAATATCACTAAAATTTTTCTAATAAGAAATGATTAATTGTTTGGAAATTTTTTTTAATTTTTCATACTTAAAATGGGTTTTTATATTATCTATAACTTAGCAAATCGAAACTCTATGGAATAAAGTAGTGTTTTTTCATTAGTGACTACAATTTTTCAAGTATACGAGTACCAATTGCTCTTTGTCAAATATGATTAATGGCTTACTGATTGCTTCAGTTTTGATCCATAACATGTGACTTGGTTCAGGGAATCTATTCGCTGATTATTTTATATCAAAAGATAAATGTTTACAGATGTGTGGGTGCCTAACTTAAGAAGACGATTAGATAATTTAAAAGTGGGAGTTTTTTACCAGTCAGCTTTAACTTTTGTATTTTAATGTGACTATAAGAATGAAAAGAACACATCTTTAAGCTTTTTGAAGGTACATTATAGACTGTGGTTTAACGGAATTCACTTCCTTACAGAGTGCTACACTTAGTAAAGCTTTTTCAATGCTGACTGCAATTTTGATTTACCTACCATACAGGGTATTTTCAAGTACATGAAAAAAGTGGGTTTTTCTTTGTTTCTTTCAAAATATCTAAAAAAATGATGATTAATCACAATGATGCAAGAATCTTTTACACCAAGAAAGACAAACGCCTACAAGTCAGAATTCACTTCCGCATCGTAGCAAGAACAGAAAGAAATTTCACAGTTGGGTTGCAGTCAAAGAAATGTATCTATATCTATAATTTATAGGTATATATATTGACCATAAAGGGATTTTGAATGTTTGAGCATGTTTCATAAGGCTTTATTGAAGGTTATTAATTTGATCTAATAAAGGGAATCTTCAATCTCCTGTTTCTTTTATTGCTCGCACCTTAATTATAACCAGAAGGTTATACGTAATACATCTGTAGTGTATTTTAAATTTTAGATTCATATTATTCAGTAAAAAGGATTCAAAGTTTAACAATAAATCCTCATATAAGTATATTGAGTTCTTAAAAAACTTATTTCATTTTATTTTGGGAAATTGCACTTTGAATACCTTTTTAATAAATTTATATGTTTTTATTTAGAAGCGACACTTAAATACGATTAATAATTAACCATGAATTTATATTCTGGAAGTTGATCTCCAAAAATATAGTAGCTAGTAAATTCAACATCTTAAAAATATTTTCTTCGAAAATCATAAAATATATTAAATAAATTATTTAAAGAAAAATGTAATCAAGCTCTTCAATCAATTTGAAAAAAACTAGCAAAAAGATGCAACCTGAACAAGTGAACAACGTAATGAATAAGCTAAACTCGTGACACATCGCATTGTTTTTTATCCATAAATGGGGTAACATATTTTCTAGCTAAAACATCCACCAACACTATAAAAGAAAAAAAATGATTCTGAGAGTCATCTTGATTATATTAAAAAAAAGCTTCAGTAAAAAAGTATTTGTTTATTATGTATTATTATTTTCTAATTATCACCAGTTTCTCACAACTGATGTTCTTTCTTGATTGAAGTTGATTTCGAGAAATTTAAATGAACTTAAAAACACTTCCTATAATAGAATTTTGTGGGTATTATATTTACTACACGTGTATTTGTTAAAATTTTAGCAAACAACTCTTCCATTTATTACAAATACCTTTATTTTAGTTGACTCCAAGCAGAGGGCAAATTATAATTAAAAAATATGTTGAAAAGTTTTTGTTTTGCCGAGAGTAGCAGAGTTGTGATTCACAAAGAGAAACAAAGAGGTTGTCCTAACAAATAAATAATATATATACAGATATATAATTTCGATATATATATATGTGTGTATGTTTATTTGCATCAAGCAGAGGATAACCTCTTTGTTTTTTTTTTGTAAAAAATATGTATTATGCAAAAACGAAATTTTTTCAACCAAAGATATTTTTCTCTATTATATCTTTCGTATTGAAATAGTACAACTAAATATTAATAAATTCAAATAACATATATGTTTAAATTAAATTTAATAGACATGTCTATGAAAATATTTATTAATGATAGAGCTATTTTATACGTTTCATATTTTTACTATTAGAGATTCTCAATATGTAATGTCACAACCTACATTTACCCCCTGTTTGTTGTTAGTTTAACCCTTTTTCGATAGATAAAATTATAGTAAGTAACAACGGTGATAAAATTATACATAATATATTGATATTAAATTTTGTAATCATAAATTAAATATATCAAGAAATTCCAACAACAAAATATAGACAATTTTAACATGTTTTAGCGATTTTTGAGCTTTTAAGGAATACTCTCTACCATAAGAGCGTAGCCTTTCAGAGAAAATGGCAGGCCCGGGGCAAGGGCGGTTCGGGGGGTGGGGGTGGGGGGTCATGTCAAATGGTTTTCAAAACAAAAAAAAGGTCTTAATTTTTTGTAAGATCAAACATGACCTCCCCAAAATGAAAGTTTGGGACCGCCGCTGCAATGTGATCATTTTTACTTTGAAATTCTATTTAATAAAATCATTTAAGCCCAAAACTCGTCTTTTTACTAATCGAATTTCAAAATAAATGTGTTGTTTTATCCACAATAAAATGCTTAATATTTCATCTAATTTAACATTATTTTAAGCAACTAATATTACTTAGATATAATGGAATTTTAGTTCAGAAATTGCAAAATCTGGTCAAGTCAATTTTTCATTCGTCTATATCTCAGTAATTATTAATTTCTCAAATTGTCTTTCATAAACTAAAATATTAAGCCATTTATAGAGAACAAAATGACACATTGTTTTTTAAAATTACTTTACAAACAACCGAGTTAAGCTAGTGATTTCAGTTTCAATGTGTTCATATATATCAAAAGTTTAATTGAAAAGTTTTTGTTTTGCCGAGAGTAGCAGAGTTGTTGATTCACAAAGAGAAACAAAGAGGTTGTCCTCTGCTTGATGCGGGAAAGAACACCAAGTTTTCAATATCCATATGATATTGACTCCATGAAAAACATTTATAATTGAAGAAAGACTGATGATGAAGACCAAGTCTTCGAAACTATAGTCTCAAACAAATAAATAATATATATACAGATATATCATCTCGATATATATATGTGTGTATGTTTATTTGCATCAAGCAGAGGACAACCTCTTTGTTTCTCTTTGTGAATCAAAAGTTTAGTCAAGTCAATTTTTCATTCGTCTATATCTCAGTAATTATTAAATTTCTCAAATTGTCTTTCATAAACTAAAATATTAAGCCATTTATAGAGAACAAAATGACACATTGTTTTTTAAAATTACTTTACAAACAACCTAGTTAAGCTAGTGATTTCAATTTCAATGTGTTCATATATATCAAAAGTTTAGTCAAGTCAATTATTCATTCGTCTATATCTCAGTAATTATTAAATTTCTCAAATTGTCTTTCATAAACTAAAATATTAAGCCATTTTTAAAGAACAAAATGACACATTATTTTTTTTTAAATTACTTGACAAATAACCGAGTTAAGCTGATGATTTCAGTTTCAATGTGACAAGGGCTGTCCCAGGGGGCAGGATCATGGGGGTCATGAGTCCCCCCCCCCCAAATGGTTTCCAAAACAAAACAAAAAGTTCTTAATTTTGTAAGACAGTTATATTATCAAACATAACGTTCCCGGTACATAAGCCCCCCGCCCAAATGAAAGTCTGGGACCGCCCCTGGCTCGGCTAACTAATATTTTTATTTTTTTCAAAATGCTAAATTTTAAATTTAAGTTTCTAAAATCTTGAGATCTGGACAGTAGTTCCTGATAGACTCTGATTATTAGATATGCTTATAATATGTTGAACTTTCTACATCAATTAGGACATGCCTTGAAAAATCAAATTTAATAAATAAAAACATAATATGATTGAAGGTTTTGGAGACGGACGTGTTAAGTGAATTGAATGGATTTTGATGAGACACTCCAAGGTTAAAAAAATTTGTCTTTTAAATTAAAAAGATAAAATATTATTTTAATTTAATGGAAAAAATAATTTCACCCTCATTTTTCAATCTTAAAAATTGTAGTACTTTGAATAAATATAATTCATTTGAATTGTATTTTTTTGTGGGGGTATAAATGAAAATAGAAAATTATTTAAAATATTTTATAATCAAGCACCTATGGGATTCTGATAAGTAATTTTTTGATTTTTAATCGAGTTTTTCTTCTCAAAGTGATTATTATACTATAAATTTTAGGCGAATAAATATCTTGAAGAGGAGAAAGATTCAGAAATATTCAGTAATACTTCAAAGGATTTATCGAATAAAATAGTATTAAGATTTGTAAATCTACTTTATTTGTATATCAAGCTTATGCAAAGGAGGAGTATAGGTATAAAGTAAAACAATTTTTCTTTTCTTTCTTTACAGCTGTTGCCTGTGAAACCAAATTCAATTGGAGATGAATATGAACTCCGAGATATTATTGGTGAGGGCAGCTATTCCGTTTGTCGATTATGTATCCGAAGAAGTACACAAGTGGAATATGCATGCAAGGTATTCGAAATTAATTAATTTCAATCGTTTTTTAATTAACTAAATTTCATTAATTTTAATTTTAATTTTATTTTTAGGTGATAGATAAATCAAAAAGAGACTGTCAAGAAGAAATGGAAATTCTCCTCCGCTGGGGAAGTCATCCAAATATTGTTAAGTTAAGAGATGTAAGTGAAATATAATTAATTAGCTAAAAAAAAAATAGACCACCAAACTGGGTGAGAATATATGTATTTATTTATTTAATTCATAGACCAGGGTGAATGCCTGAGAGGTGTGGATCCAATGTTTTTTAGTCTTAATTTTCAACTTATGTTCCCTTATGTCAGTGTAATAAATTATTTTAATTTATTATTAAAATGTATTTTATATTAAAAGGCATTGTTTTTCATCCTTCAGCTAAATAAATAGACAAAATAATATATAATTCTTAAAGGTATATTGTTATTTAGTTAGTTTTTATCACTGTTCGCCTAATAAGTACACATTTTTAAAATTTTTATAATCTTAAAATTTTTAATTCATATGGGAAATCCAGAGTAACCAAAGCAATAGCTCATCCTAATCATTATTTGTTATATTTACAAACAGAAAACTATTGACGAAAATTGATTAAACATTTTAATTTATATTTATTCTAGAAATTCATTTTAATGAGAAAGAACAAATCCTTTTTTACTTTACCATACAGGGTATGGTCATATGGTCAAGTATTTAAATCGTGCATGAAAAAAGTGTTTTTTTCCTTCTTTTTTTCGAAATATCTCAAAAACGGCTTAAACTATTTTGATTAAAAAAATTGAGCAAGACCATGGCATTTCGGTCTACAAAAAAGCTCTAATAAGTGAACATCGAAAAAATAATATTTTTTGGCATAATAATTGTTTTGTCAAAATGTCTGCTAGTCGTTCTGGTTGTCTGGTTGTTAGTTAGTTAGTCTGTTCGTTACCAAATTTCACACGTAGTTTTGGTCCATTAAGAGGCGATTAGATTTTGGTGCATATCGACTCAAAATTAAGGGGGTGGAGGGGGGGGGGGTAAAAATTAAAAATCTACGCCATTTGACCAAACTCAACCAAATTTTGTATACATAATCTGTGGGAACCCAGCAGACTAAAAATGCAAAAAATAATCGCCCAAAATGGGGGGGGGGGTGATGCTAAAAAAATTAAAATTTTGGCCATTTAACCAAACTCACCCAAATTTTGTATACATAATCAGTGGGACCCCAGAAGTATAAAAATGCAAAAACTAATCCCCCCTACATGATTATAAATAATTTTAGGGGCCATGTTGTATGGTAAAGTCAAGTGTATGGCCACATCAGAACACGTCAGCTTATTTATAAATGTAATGATCTCTCTTAGAAACAATCTTTATTAAAACGTATATTATTATAGGTAGAGTTTCTCAAAAATAATTTTCACATATAGCTATAATCACCTAAGAAAAATTATATACATTCAGACTGGATAGAATTCATAGGGATTGTGGTGTTGGTGCAAGGTGAAACATCTTTAATAAAGGTAAAAGTAAATAAATGTTATATGAAATATTCATTTACTATGAGTTAGATTTCTAGGTCACTTGTTTCACATTAAAATTTACCTCTTTTATTTTTTTAATTTTAATGTATAACAAGTGACCTAGAAATCTTAACTCATAGTAAAAGAATATTTCATATAATATTTATTTATTTTTATCTTTATGGATAGAATTCATACTTAAGATCTGTTGAATTCTTAATTATACCTCGAAAAACTACAAGGATCAAATATTAATTCTCATTAATGATTAATCAAACTTTCTTTTGGCAAAATTTGAAAATATAAAAACTAGGAAAATTTTCTGTTAATAAAAAAATGTTTCAGCTTGAACCAACACCTATTTCCTTAAAAGTTAAAAATGTTCTGTTTTCATAAAATTCATTGAATAAATAGATTCACTTAATTGGGATTGATTTCGCGAAAACTTGATCCTTTGATGGTTGAGTTATTTATCGAAAATTTTTGCTTAAACTACTTAGATTTCATACAGGGTATGGTCAAGTATTGTAATCGTGCATGAAAAAAGTGTTTTTTTTTCCTTCTTTTTTTCAAAATATCTAAAAAACGGCTGAAATTATTTCGATTAAAAAAATTGAGCGAAACCATGGCATTTAGGTCTACAAAAAAGCTCTAATAAGTGAACATCGAAAAAATTATATTTTTCAAGATAATAATTGTTTTGACAAAGTGTCTGTTAGTTAGTTAGTTAATTAGTTAGTTAGTTAGTAAGTTAGTTAGTTAGTTAGTTAGTTAGTTAGTTAGTTAGTCTGTGCGTTACCAAATTTGTGGACGAGCTAGCTCAAAAACTAGTGTGAATATCATAACCAAATTTCCAACGTAGTTTTGGTCCATTGAGATTAAGAGCTTATTAGATTTTGGTGCATATCGACCCAAAATTAAGGGGGTCGAGGAGGTTAAAAATTAAAAATCTAGATCGTTTGAGCAAACTAACCAAATTTTGTATACATAATCAGTGGACCCTCAGAAGTCTAAAAATGCAAAATCTAACCGCTAAAATGGGGGGGGGGGCGGAGAGTCAAAAAATGAAAATCTTGCCCATTTACCAAACTAAACCAAATTTTGTATACATAATCAGTGGAACCCAAGAAGTCTAAAAATGCAAAAACTAACCTCCCGAAACGAATTTTATCTAGAATAGAAAGTATTTAATTATTGAGAAAAAAATATTTTTTTAATGATATTTTCATACTTTTCTTTTCTTATTTTTCTAATTATTTTCTTTTTGTTTCAGGTCTACCAAGACGATCGTTATGTATATCTAGTGATGGAGTTGTTACGGGGCGGAGAGCTGTTCGATTTGATTCTTCGGAGAAAGCACATTTCGGAAAGAGAAGCCAGTCATGTTCTCGAGGTCCTGGTGTCTACTGTAGAGTATTTACATAAACACGGGGTAAGTTATCTATTTTTTTATTTTTTATTTTTTACAAATACTCATTACCTACTCTTAAAGTAAACCTTAAATCAACTCTTATTACTATTAAATATTAGATTATTATTATTGGATTAATAGTGATTTCAGCTGCCAAGCACCTCTTTGTGAGCATTGTGAGATATTAATTGATAAAATATAGATAGATAAATACGTCCAACAGCTGTCAGACGCCACTTCTGGCATTTTAAACGATAATAAATAGAATAGAATTTTTATTAATTCTCAGAAAATGTAGATTCTTATAGAGCATAATGTAAATTTACTGTTTAGATTCCTAGCCACTTGCCATAAGTTGTTGACCTATGTATGAGAAAATGCAGGTCAGAGTCACTCGTCCACAAGGATAACTAATCTCTCTTTTTTGGTAGTCTCAACCAGCTCATTATAGTAGGGAGTGATATCGTCGCCTTGTGTAAACCTGCTAACTCACAACAAGGAAATTTTACAGGGCAGAGAAAAAACAAACAAAATTTAATATTGTTGCTTAGAAAATAAACTATTTTTCACATATTTTTTTCTACAACTTACGATCGTAATTTTAAGTAGCAGTTTTACTTGGACGATGTTGCATCTCTTTTTCTTTCGAACAGTATTAATATATCATATGATAAAAAAATGAATTTAGCAGGTTTACACTTTAAGGCGACGATAGGTATATGTTCCTCGATAGTAATATCGAAAATAAATCTGTCGCAGCTGTTTAAGATAAATACGTCCATCCCTAGATTTACACAGTAGTTACGTTCCACAAATAATCGTGCACATATAAACAGCATGCCTAAAAAATAGAATATGTCCAACAAATCTTTAGAACGTTAAATCGATTCAAAGACTGTAAAGAAAAGTCGAAGATATCTATCCAGTAATCAATCAACATTTACTTACTTTAGTGGATAACTTTGTAAATGTCTTTTTATTGGCTAAGCGCATTTTTATTATCCTTTGAAATTTTAAGACTCTTTCAGCTTTCAGTATCCGCATTTCTATCCAAAATATACGTTTGCAGATCCCTACTCGATCGACTATTACTTTGGCTAAACGATTTTCCAGCATGAATTCAAAGTTGACTTTATTATTTTGCCGATAATGTACTTTTTTTAATTTAAGTAAAAGGATTTTACTTTAAACTGAAGAATTTATTCAAAACTCAAGTAAAACATTCAATGTACTATAACAATCAAAATATAATATATAATAAATACATTGTATGGTAAAAGCGAAACCATTTGAATTGAGTACCTTGCAAATCGAGGGATGGATGTACCATGAGCTGATTTATCACAAATCGGACATGGCCTACAAAGAGGGGCAAGGGGCTCCATATATTTATTATTTAATTTTTTATTATGGATTTTGTTAGACAAGTTTCATTATTAAGACGTGAAATTTTGTTTAAATCACACATAATTATAATTATTTGTTAGACACGAAGAAATAATTATAATTAATAATATGTGATTTAAACAAAATTTCAACTCTTAATAAATTTAATCACAAAAATACAAGCTTTAACAAATACATATCTAAGCTTCATTATTCATAATCGCCTATACCCCGTTCGAGGTATTTTGAAGACACAATCTTTAGATCAATACAAAATAAGGAAATCTCTGTTTTCACTTGCATTGACAATCAAGAGTAAAGTGTCTTCACCTGGAATTAACTAAAACGACCCTTTTTTCTTATTAGGTTACCCTTTATTACTAATTTAGTTTTATTAATTTTCGAGCCACAAAATCTGTGAAATATTTTTGAAACTTATTGACTTGTTAAAATACAAGTAACCCTCGAACAAAGCAGCTATTGGGCTATGAAGAAATTATATAAATCGCGTTATACGAGACTGATTATTTTTCAGTGTGTCAATAAATCAACGTACACATAGGTCACTCATAAAAATCATAACTAATAAACATAATTTTTCATTGAATTTCATTCAAAATGTTGCTAATTTCAAAAATATATTAAATTAAAAGATCACATTTTGAGGAGCTATATGCTATATAATCTTCAATATCTTCATGCACCTTTCGTCTTAGCCAACTGAAGTTTTTGAAAATGTTAATAAATTCTCTAAATGAGAGTATATTGAGCAATGAAAGTTACACCATTTACTGCAATTTTGACGTCAACTAATCGCTGGCCACTTGTGTTAATTTTTAATAAAAGCAATAATTTATATAGTAGTAAATATTTGCTGACAATATGGATCAATTCTTGGAAATTATGACCAATAGCATAGTTTTTGAATTGCTCTAAATGTCTAAATATTGTGTCAATCCACTAGTTTATTTATTCTCTTCCCAATTCAAAAACATTATCAACTACTTTACTACATTACAATTCTTTAAGCCCTTTCTCAAACTTATTTAAAAGGGAAATATTTCTGCCAAAACTTTTGAAATATTGATATTTTTTTTATAGTTTTTAAAGAATTGTATCATTTACGTAGGTATATATATATATCATTTGTTGTGTAATAGAAATAAAATTATATACATCATATAAGTGAAGAGGTAAAATAAAGTTAGTCTTTATTAAAGTTACGCCAGATTCTTAATTTTTTAAATATATTCATTGAAAAGATACAAGCGACTTATTTTGTCTAATTGCTTTTGAGACTTATTTTGTCTAATTGCTTTTCTAAGAAAACTTCATAAAAATAATTTCACCATTTTAATAGAGACTCGGAAACAATAACTTGTCTCCCCTTTGATGATTTAATTATATGAAATAGGAAATAGCTAGAAAGCCAATGGGGACTGACCTACCGACAATTTAAGATTTCAATCTACTTAAAGATAAGTTGTTGGATAATGGATTAATTTTCTCTCTTTGTACGGCACACATAAGGAGAAAGAAAGCCACCCCTCTGAAAGGGAAGGAAAGAGCTTTCCTGTCCGCAAGGGTAACTTAACTTTGCATTATGTCATATTGTATAAGATGGCGTAAAAAGAGATGATTTGCATATTAATTGTACCACACTCTCACTACCTTCCCTCATTTCTAAGAAATTTTTCTAAACGATTTAGAAATAATTATTCAGATTAAAATAATAAAATCTTATAAATTATTATTCAAAATATAACTTATTTAGATAGTATATAGATTAATTTAAGAAAGAATAAATTTGTTTATTTTCTGCCTGGGGAGCAGCCCGAAATAATGAATTCACTCGAGAATTAGGAATCATTTTTTCTATTTTTATTTTTTTTTTTTATTTTAATTATATTTATTTATTTTTTGAATTATAATTTAAAAATGTCTGAAATGCGGAAAATATTATTTTTGATAAGGGAGAATGGTGTGGGTTCTTGGTGAAAGATTTTAAATAAAGAAAATTTTGAAATTTTTTTTTACTTTATTATTATTTTTAATAAGATTGGAGTAATTTTTGGAGACGGACTGATAAGTGAATATCGATGAGGCAGTCCAAAAAAAGAAGAAGATAATTTACACTTCTTCTTCAGGGGTTTGAAAAGTCAGTGAAGGAAATCCAATGCGGCATTCCCCTCTGTCTCCTCTTTCAGTGGCAGTAACAATAATATCTTATATTTCATTCTCAGCAGAATTACAATGTAATAATTTTCAAAACCCTGAAGAAGGAGGGAATAGCCTCCGAAACGTCGGTTTTATGAATAAAAAGATAGTGTAAATTATCTTCTTCTTTTTTTGGACTGACTCATCGATATCCAATTATTATTTTTCTGTCCCGAATTCCACAAAACCCACTCCCCAAATTTTCGGTCCGATTCCAACCAAAATCTAAGTAGCTCTAAATATTAATATAAAATATCTAAATAATAATAAAAAAATTTCATTTTGACCCATGTTAAATTTTACTATGTTCACTATACAAGCTTTTATTATAGACAAATCGCGAATTCACTCATTTTTTAGCAAATTAGTTTCAGCCGTATTTGAGTTATTTCGGAAAAAGTAATCAGAAAAACAATTTTTTTCATGACGATTATTATACTTAACCTTACCCCTTAAGGTAAAGTAAAAAATATAAATATTTATGAAAAATAATTTTGCTCTAAAAATTCCTAATTAATCTTAGAAAAACAGTTCATACCAAATCTTTTGTTAATTGAATTAAGTATGTTCCTTCAAATTTTGATCATTTCTAAAATTAAACTTTTTTTTTTAAATTTCGTTCTTTATATAAAATTTTGGAATTGCAAAATCATTCAATAATTTATTTCCTTCGTACAAATCGATTAATTAATTATGAAAGTCATTAAAGAGGGTGCAAATCACTATAATAAGGAACTAAATTGAAAGTTTCTTTTTACCAATATTAGCAGAATTTTTATAAATTGAAGGAGAGAGTGTGTCTTCTGTTGGAAAAATAAATTTTAATTTATTTATAACGAGACTATAGTTGATTATATTAAATTAAATTAAAAAGAATAATTTTGTCTATCAATTTGGGAAGATGTTTGTTTTCTTTTCAATTTAACTGGTATTTTCGAGCTCTAATTAATCCTGAAGATTCAATCAATTGCATGGAAAGCGCCACCGTCACGTCGGCTGGCCAGACTCGTATTTTTAACCGACTTCAAAAAAAGGAGGAGGTTCTCTATTCGACTGAATTTTTTTTTTCGTGCCTATGTTACCTCATATCTCCGCCAATTGTGGACCGATTTTGAAAATTCATTTTGCATTGGGTCCAGTCTACCTTCCGATTGGTCCCATTTTTTTCATAGGTATTAGACCTTTTTAGGTTTGTTTGTTCAGAACTAACTTCTTTGTTTATGAACCGATTTCGATGATTCTTTTTTTATTGGAAAGGGGGTATCTTAGGGATGGTGCCATATTAATTTGGTCAAGCTCTGATGATAGGATCATTATTAATAACATCACTAAAAGAGAAAATAAAAATTTTAAGAAAAAAATTTTTAAGAAAAATAAAACCGACTTCAAAAAATTAAGTGCAACAAATATAAAAATACACTAAAAGGTATAAAATAATTATTATCTTATTTAGTTACAACTAAACGACGAAATATTAACATGAAATTACTTTTTAAAGTCGGTGCCAAACAAACTATACCTATAAGCGAGCGTACCCGCCAAACGTACTAAGTAAGATCCGTCGAGTGCGATTCTTAAAAGGTATATGTTTGGCACCAACTTCAAAAAGTAATTTCGTGTTAATATTTCGTCGTTTAGTTGTAACTCGTAATAAGATAATAATTATTTTATACCTTTTAGTGTATTTTTATATTTGTTGCACTTAATTTTTTGAAGTCGGTTTTTATTTTTTTCTTAAAAATTTTTATTTTTCTCTTTTTAGTGATGTTATTAATAGTGATTATATCATCAGAACTTGACCAAATTAATACGACACCATCCCTAAGACACCCCCTTTCGGATAAAAAAAGAACCATCGAAATCGGTTCATAAACAAAGGGTTAGGTCTAAACAAACCTAAACAAACCTAATAAAAAAGGTCTAATACCTATGAAAAAAAATCGAAAAAAAAAATGGGACCAATCGGAAGCTAGACTGGACCCAATGCAAAAAAATTTTCAAAATCGGTTGACAATTGGCGGAGATATGAGGTAACATAGGCACAAAAAAAAAAAAAAAAAAAAAAATTCAATCGAATAGAGAACCTCCTCCTTTTTTGAAGTCGGTTAAAAATAAAACCGACTTCAGAAGAATCAAATGCAACAAATAAAATACACTAAAAGGTATAAAATAATTATTATCTTATTTAGTTACAACTAAACGACGAAATATTAACATGAAATTACTTTTTTAAGTCGGTGCCAAACATATACCTTTTATGAATCGCACTCGACGGATCTTACTTAGTACGTTTGGTGGTTACGCTCGCTTATAGGTATAGTTTGTTTGGCACCGACTTCAAAAAGTAATTTCATGTTAATATTTCGTCGTTTAGTTGTAACTAATTAAGATAATAATTATTTTATACCTTTTAGTGTATTTTATTTGTTGCATTTTATTTTTTTGAAGTCGGTTTTATTTTTTCTTAAAAATAAAAAAATTCCAGACTACGAGGTATACAAAAAACACCCCATTATAAATATTATATTATAATATCGCCTGCCCGTGCTGTTTCGGCTTTCCTTTATCATTATTCTGGCTAGACTGTTAAATAGCTAATAAGCTCGATGTTATGATTATGATGTTATGATGAAGGCGGCAAAGCCCTCTAAACTATAGTCTCGTTATAAATAAATTAAAAATTTGTTTTTCCAGCAGAAGACACACTCTTATTATCACCTTCAATAATAATATACACTAGAACAGCGATTCTTAACAAGGGGGCCCCGGAAAGTATGTAGTATGTGAAAATATTGGAATTTTTTAAGTTTTTATATCTTTACAAATTAAAAAAATAAATTAAAAAAATATGTTACTAGTATTTATAAGTGATAAATATTTAAGTGACTTGATTTAATTGAATTTAATTTAATGACATCTCAATATTCTTAAACATGGTTAAACTACATGAAAACGTTGAACGCATAAGCAAACAAACAGACACAATTACAAGTTGAATAAAACCGTGTAAATATTTTTTATAAGTCTAGCTTTACAATTTTTACAATATAACAAATATACTTTCATTTGCAAATATACCTATTTTTCAAGAAAAATATACATAATATATATAAATGTTATGTTAAGTTCTGCTTTTTGATTTATTTAATATTATTGTTACATTTGAGAGTTTTTTTGTACGAGTTTGTTACCTAATGGAGAGGGGGGAGTACTGGCCCCGAAAATATTTTAGGATTTTAAGGGGGCCGCGACCAATAAAAGGTTAAGAACCACTGCACTAGAACACCATCAATTGCAACGTTTCGTTTTTTATTAAAGCTTATTTCAGTCTCTGATTTTGGACAAATGCATTTTATTATATTATACCTACGATATAATTGCCTAGGCCAAGGGTCTTCAACCCGCAGCCTGCGGGCCGCTTGCGGCCCGCCGAGATGTTTTCTGCGTCCCGCCAACAGCACTCTCAATAACGACAAAAATAATTTTTAGATTTTTATTTTTTTATTTTTTTATAACATTAAATAGTGAAAACAAAGATTTAAGTATCTTTTTGAGTGTCTTTTTTTGAAAAAAGATGGAAATTATTTCAAAAATCAACCCAGTATATAATATTATTAAATGAATTTAACTTTTAAGGACATCATAGATATTAGAGAAATATTTTTACATTGCATATCAGAGAGGTTCGTCCCCTTGGGAATCGAACCCAAGCGCTAACTAAGCTTGCCGGGCCAGTAGCCAAACCCTTAAGGTCTGGTCTCTCTATTGAGTCATTTCCTTTATTGTAACAAAAAAATCAAACAAGTACTTCGCAAAAGAAGTTTCACTTAAAAAATTTGAAATTTTACCTTACTATGTATATTTATGTTTTCTTATCAACTTGTTTGATTTTATAATGTTTTGGCCAAAATCCCGATAAGAGTGGCTGGCATCTATTCATAATATAACGAATTAATAAGTTAGCACGAATTCACCCCTGACATAATATTCTAGATCTAGAAGGCTATTCGTGCTTTTTGCCTCCCTATAATGTTTGTTATTCACCTATGGCGAGCGCCACTATCGTTTCCTGATTTCACCAATATTTATCTATCTATTTTTTCTACAAAATAAACAAGGTGAACTGTTAAAATTTTAGGATTTATGAAGTTTTCGATCTTAGGAAAAGTTTTGGAAACACTGGTCTGTTAAAACAACCCAACAAATACAAATAATGTTATTTTGCTTTAGTTCCAGTCTATCAATTATGAAAACTGTATGTATTCTTAAAACGAAATTAATAGGTATAAAAAAAGAGCCTTAAGAAGCTTTAATTAAAACGAAACTTTTCAAATGATTATCTTATCGTGTGCATTATTATTTGATCCAACACCCTTTGAAATTCTTTCATAGTTTAAATAATATTATAATATTTTTCGTATATTATACGAAATCTCTTTTGTTTAGAGTTGCCCGGGTAATTTTCCTTTGATTTGGAAGACCATAAACAAAAGCAAAGGAACCAAAATTTAATAAAAAATATAAAATTAACGTATTCTAATTGAATTATTTTTACTTTCTCTTTTTTTCTTTCTAATCTACATATTAGCAGCCGTTAAGTTAAATAAAATAACATTCACAATCAAAAGTGTTGATTTAATCATGTCTTCCCCCCCTTTTTTTTATAAACCTTGTTTTCTATCTAGAAATCTACATTTGATATTTTTCAACGTAATCTTATGGAAATTTAACTCAATTTTGTTTTTGAAATTAAGTTTAATTAAAATGAACCTTAAAAAGAGCAAAAAATTGGGTTAGTGTGGGTGAAGAGCGAGTCGTTGATTAAACAAGAGGCTCAATTAGGAACCAGGAGCCAATTACTAATTTCAATGACCATCACACCTCGATTTATTAAAAAAAGGGATTATCTCCATTTAATTTGATTTGTTGATGAAATATTATCAATCAATATCCACACTCTCAATCACCTTGATCAATTTTCTATTTCTCAACAATATTCATGACTTTCATTTAATTAAAAGTACCTACTTGGCAGACCGAGCGCTGCTCGGTAATTTTTTGCGTTAGTTAAAAAAGAGCTATATTAATATTATTTTTAATTTTAAATTCGCATAAAAAGGTTAATTTCTATTTGTAGCCAAGATGAAATAAAAGTATATACATTTTTTCCCCAACGTTTCGACTCATCAATAGGGAATCACAATGTTTTCAACTTTGTTGAAATCAACGATGTTACTTGAATTTAAAATTAAAATTAATATTAAAACACCACTTTTAACTTTTATTTCAATTTTATATAATTTTGACTGCAAAAATAAATCAGCATTTAAATTTATAAACAACTTTTCTTTTTTATCAATATTATTTTTAATTCATATTCATCATCACCTTCTTTGTTGTTATCTCCACTTTTTTTAATGATATTGATGTGAGAAGGAGATACACCAGAAGGTGCATCCCCTAAAGGCCTGTATGGGATGGCCCCTCCATCGTGAAAAGAACAGAGTAGAAGGAAAGAAGCCGGGATCACGAGCCAAATCTCAGAAAGTTAGATACAATTCAATTTACTAAGTTTTTTAAGGGCTTCGAGCAGTGGTAAATTCTCCGCGCGATAAATTAGGTTAAACTTATCTCCCACTTAATTTTTATTACCAGACCCTATACCTACAGAAAAAATGTCTGGGTATAGCCGGGAATCGAACCCGAGACCTCCGGGTTGCCAGCCAGTTATGCTGACCATTACACCAGGGAGGCGGACAATTTACATTGATAAACCTGTTAATAATTGGATTAATTAATGAATAATTATTATAATATCTAGTAAAACATTATTTTTTCCTATGTCGACTCTATAAGGCTTATTTATAGTCCAAACGTGGCAAAACACGGTTTCGCTCAATTTTTGTTTTGTTTTTTTATCAAAATAATTTCAGCCGTTTTTTGAGATATTTCAGAAAAACGAAGCACAAAACCACTATTTTCATGCACGATTACAATACTTGACATACTCAATATGGTAAAATAAAAACATCAAAATGAGTTTTTTCAAAGTTGAGACCTTCTTAAATCATTTATTTTATTTTTTGAAACTTACATCAAAACTGATCAAATCTTTTCGACTGGACCGATTATACAAATTTAAATGCATGTTAATTTGCTCTCATCTCTCTCAAGCTAGGAACCTATATAAAGTTTCCAGTAATGTGTTCTCTCCACTAATTTTTCAACCCCTATATTGAACAATTTGTACAAATTAATGAAAAAAGCCTACTGTACCATAGATACTCACGAGAAAAATTATTTTGGTGGTTAGAAATTAATTAATTCGGATGAAAAAGAAAAAATAGCTACAAATCCAATCTTTTTCGGGGACTTTTGTTTAATGGGACAGGGAGGGGCGAGGGGGGAACCGCGACGTAATATCATGTACACCTACTTCCTTCCACCTCCACTTTCTTTTCCAAGTAGAAGACAATAGATGAAGGGGCATTATCTAATGAATTCCTAAATACTTCGACATAATTCCAAATACGTGCACACTTAATTTCAATCGCGGTTCACCTCTCGGAGAGGGTATAGTTGTGTTTCGAATTATATATTATAGACAGGTAGAAGGGACTTAATATTGGATGTGGATTCGTAAGAAAATACTGTAAATCATTATTTTATTTTTTTAAATTTTATTTAATTAAAAAAAAAAAATAATATTTTTTGAAATTTCGTGAGTAGAGGGTTTGAACCTTCAGATCACATCTCCTTTCTCCCATGGAGCATTTATTTTATTTATCATAAAGACGAAATGTAATTTTCAAATGGAAGACTTCTTCTAGCTTTACCCGATTTCTCTCTTCTTTATCATTTTAATTCACTAATCCCTCACAGCATTAAGAATTACTATTGTATTTTTCATAGAATCCCAGTCAGATAAGCGACTCGCCCAATTTATCTAATTTCGTTTTAGTTTCAAGTGAGCGTTCTTCAGTGCAAGTTCAATTCTCTTTTTTAATTAAAACAAAGAATAATTATTCAAATATTTCTCGACAACTAAGTTATTGAGTAAGCAGATACTTTTATTTCGACTTCCTCTATAATAGCAAGAGGCGCCAACCTTTTGAATGCATTCTAAGTATTGTACAGCGCAAGATATAGTAATGATATAATTTTTTACTTTATTCTATTGCTGAAGACATGGAGTGAATCGACTTAAATTCGAAAATAACCGATCGGTCTTCATTCAATACCAGAGGAATAACTTATTGCATTCCATTTTTTATGTTTTGACTATTAATGGCAACTTTACCGAAAACTTGTAAGAATTGATTTAAAATCAAATAGACTAAATTTTTTGCAAACAACTCAAGCTGCGTTGTTTTTTTTTTTGACTAAGTCGATTCTTCATAGTTTCAGTAAAAGGTTGCCATTAATAGCCAAAACATCAAAAATGGAATGCAATAAGGTTATTCCTCTAGTATAGATAAGAATGATCGTTATTTTTGAATTTAAGTTGATTCCTGCATATTTCAGCAATGGTTACCAATAGTCAATCGAAGCTTCAAAATCCAATCTAGATGGTTATTCTTCTAGTGCTAAATGAGAACCGATCATTATTTTTGAATCAAAGTCAACATGAACCGCAAAATGCAAGGAGATATCTGATTGATAATAAAGGAATAACATATTAATATTTCAAATGAATTGGAGAAATATTAGAAGAGTTCGTGGCATGATGAAACGATATGTAGATGAAGGAGAGTGCATCAAGCTAAAGATGGAATCACATGGTTCAATGAAACACTTTAATGAGACGCTTCTGCCTAAATGTATTTAATCCATCTTTATTGATACATGTCTTCCATTCTAGTATGAATTTGGATAAAGCTTTAGCAACGATCCGTTGCAATTTATTTAGATTCCAATTGTAAGATTTGAATACCGTATATATATTTATAAATTAATTTAAAAATATATTTTTCTAGAAATGATTGAGTCAACTAAGATTGAATTTTCCAAAAATTGTTAAAATATTAAATTCTAAATTTCTTCGAACTGTATAATATATGCTTGATTTAAACTGAAATATTATTAGAAACCTAAAAGGCAATAGGAAAAGAATAAATAATCATGACTAATGTAAATGATATAATTAATTGATTATATGTTTACTTTAAAAAAATTATGATTTTTTTAAAACTATTTACATATGTTTAAAAATAGTTGAAAAATGAAGAAGTTCCACGCGTTTGGGCACATGAAGAAACCAATTGTGGGTGGACTTGGGCGTCAGTTACTTCTGCCCTATAGATATATTTACGTCCGAATATTTTTAAATAAATATAGTAAGATATTTTTAATTTGATAAAACAGTAACAATTATATTCTTAAATTAATGAATCATTACCACATAATTTTTCTATAATTTTATTAATTAAGAAGGGATCCATTTTTTTTAATTTTTTCCTTTAATTATAAAAAAAGAATTCTTGAACATTAGCCTTTATACACCCACTTATAAATAAACAAATGGCTTTGCTTATTTCTGCTTATATAAAGCCTTTTCCCTTATTTATTAGAAAGGGTTTAGTATCAAATGCCGCATTCTCTAAAAATAGCTAAAATGAGTTATAGACCAAAAAATTCTTATTTTTGATGTTCATAAGTCTATGTAATTGGTTTCTATCAAAACTAGCAAAATCTTACAATAAAAGATACCTAAAATCTCCACAGCTGTCTCACTATAAAAAGCTGCAAATTTCTTCTTATCCAATGCAAATATAAGCATTATAATTTTTTTACTTATAACCAAATTATTTACATATGAGCGTAAATATACTAATTAAAATGAGTTTAGTTTTTTGAAAATTAATATTTCATTTTATCTAGAAATTCTTAATCAAGTTGATAAGTGTCCCCCTTATATCAATCAATTCTTCGAATTGAAGTTTCAAAAAGTCATTTTTTTTTCGAGATATTCCAACAAGTGATATGTTTTCAACTCTTTATAAAATTTACTATTGAAAATGAGTTTAGTTTTTTGAAAATTAATATTTTATTTTTCCTAGAAATTTTCAATTAAGTTGATATAGGGTTCTCTTGTATCAATCACCCTTTTGAAGGAGACAATAAAAGACTAGTTCTGCTGAATTATAAATTTTATTTATTTATAACGAGACTATAGTTTCGAGGCTTTGCCCTCTTCATCAGTCTATTACAATGGATTACTATAGTCTCGTTATAAATAAATAAAATTTATAATTCCAGCAGATAGTATATACTCTTTATTGTCTCCTTCAATATATAAAAATTCTGCTACTCTCGGCAAAAACTTTCAATTTAAATCACCCTTCTAATTGAGGCTTCAAAAAGTAATTTTTTTCGAGATATTCCAAAGTATATGTTTTAAATTCTCTATACCTACCTAGATTTTTCGAATGAATATTACTACTTATCATATCTAGTTTACCTACTTTGAAACCAAGCCCCATATATATATACGGACTTATAGACAATTAATGTGGTGAAAATTATATGACCCTACAACTTTTTTGAGTTTTTATTACTTTATCAAACATATTGGGCGGAAATATTCTAACTGCATAGATGAATCATGAACTAAATATTTGAATCGCTCAGAAGTCAATTCGGTCAAGCCCGTAAAACAAAAATCTATAAAAATTGATGTTTTTTAAATCCCATCCACATAAGGAAATATATTCAGAAGAAATAAAAAGTAGCCTCTACTGACGAAAACCGAAGCGAAGAATAAAACCTTTTTTAGTTAAAAGAATTAACCTTGTTGGATAAGAACTTACGAGAATTTATACATTTCAATCCATTGGCTTTTCATCGAGTAATATATTAAGAATTAAGTAGATTTATATTCCATTAAATATAATTTTGTTTTAAAGCTATTTATTTATTTATAAGTATGGTAATTACCAGAGTTTGCGTTCGCCGGAGGCAATTAATTTCGGATCGGTTCAGTTTGAGTTCTAGCAACTTTAAAAACATCCAAGCTAATCTAAATGGTAATCACAATAGCACAAATATGTCAAATTACTAATTTTATATTATTATATTTTTCTTTTTAATTAAACGGTAAAGTGAATAAAGTTCATCATAATCTCAAACCTTTAAGAATTTTATTCAATTTATTAATAAAAAAGTGTATTTGTCATGGCTTACATTTAGTGACACCGGACCTCAAGTCAAATTTTAAAAGGTATTTTATAATAGATTTTCATTGATTTATATTCATATCTAGTCTCAACTAGATAATAATAGTAAAAAAGCCTGTTTAGCCGCATTCGCCCTTAAACTACACCTTTTCCAATTTTATTTCACAAAATATCAAGTTAATTTCAGAAATTTCCAATTGTATTTGAGAATTCTCAATTGAATAATAGAAAATCTCAATTGTATTTCAGAAAATAAATATATATAATCAACTCAACTAAACAATTGACATTTTCGAAATGCAATTATGGTTTTCTGAAATTGAATTGAGACTTCTGAAATACATTTGTGATTTTCTATAATAATATTCAGAGCTTGAGTATTCCAAAATACGATTGAGTTTTTTAAAATTCGATTAATATTTCTGAAATACAATTGAGAATTCTGAAAAACACATGGAAAAAGTTATTATTCTCTGCTATACCTACTATATAATTAAAATTAGAATTGAATTTTCCTTTAGATATTCGATTTCGCATTTTATTTTTTGATGGCTATTTATTATATTTAATGAATAATACAGAAAAGTACAATAAATTAAATAAATAAATAAAATTGTATTTATATTCCTCTGATAAAATAGTCCCAGAGTCAAGCGTTGTTAGTAGGTCTAATCTGACATTAGTGGCGCCGCCTGGAAATATTAATTCTTGACAAATATGACAATTCAGTTGCCTATATTCAAGGGGATCTGAAGAAGAAACAAAACCACATTAATATAATTATAATATGCTGCAAATATTGACCGGCTATCATCTGATCCTACACTAATTTACACCCACTTCTACACACACACACATGACTAAAATGACCTTTAGTTCCTGTAAAGCAATAAAAAAAAAATATTGCTATATTTTTTATGCTTTTCCTTTCCATATTTATCTCTATTTAATCTACATACTTTTGTTTCATTTTCGATATGCCAACCACAAATGAAAGGTGGAAAATAAAAATAAAAAATTTATAAATTTCCGCTTTTGTTACAGAATGACTTTGTTTATTTGAAATTTTTATTTTTCTCGTACATATTCAATCAGGAAATAGATCGTAAACAGACCTTTGGTTTCACATTATTTTATCTGATTTGGCCCATGCCTTTTTATTTTTCAATATTTTACTTTCAATTAATAGTAAAATTTTATTCTGTTCCCTTTAATAATTCAGTTGCAGCGTTTAGTGTATCTCTGCAAATTTAACCATGTGTAAAGAGAGAGTGGTCTTCGGGGGTGCAAAGGATTTCAAGTGAAGTTCAAGGGTAGCCAAGGGAACTGAATCGGTATTTGTTAATTGTATTGGCTTAAATCTGCACTAATCCCTTGAAGCCAATCCACTCTGCCAATTTAATTCCACCCTCAGAGCTCTTTAATAATTACTAATAAATTGAGACTTGATTATTTCGATTTACATCTCTTTTTTTTTGGCAGACAGTACTTTCGTCTCATGAAAATTAATTAAAAATTCCTATTAAGCCTAGACTTAAAAAAATATCTTCATTTATATTTTACTTTACCTCAATGAAGAAGTATTGTGAGTATTTCAAGCAGACCAACTAAAAGAAAATCCCCAAAACAATTAAAATTATTTTGATAAGATAAGAAAATATATAGCGAAAGAGTAGAAAAAAGGCTAATAAATAAACATGGAAATAGAAGAATTTTAAGCAATTTTAATTAATTTGTCAAAATATTTGTGTTTCTAGGATCGCGCGTAGCTTATGTTGCCAAATTATATAGCATTCTAGTTCAAAAATAAATAATAATATCAAAATATTTCATATTCAGTTTTTTGTATAAAGTTTAAGTGCTAAAGTGATTTAATTCCTTCATAAATTCAACTTTAAAATTTTGAATTCAATTTAGAGGGCGAATTTTTATCAAAAATTTGTGATTTTTGGTATACGTCCCGAAAAACTGCTCTAAAAGCCTTTGATCTGTCTGTTATCGTAATAAATAAAAATCTTTGAATAATTGGAATAAAAATGCGATTTAAAATTTTAATTATCAGGTCAAGGCACCATAGCAAGCTTTTGATTCAAATCGAGCCAGCTGAATATTCTTTTACTTTTGATATTTTTAATACTTTTTTGGAAAATGTCTCTATTGGTGTTTTTCAATTGCTAGTATCTATCAATCATTTATTTTTTGTTGTGAAAGATTTTTACTAAACTTCTAATATTCATTCGCTATTCTCCTTTTATTTTATTTATTTTGAATTACTAATCCAATAATTCTAATTTATTCTGACTCACTCGTAAACTATTTTTGCGTTTAGTTTAGCTTAGTTTAATGTTTGTGAAACAACTAATTTAGAAACTAGCACACATGAAAACTTTTTTGATATTAAAAACAATTCTAATTAATAAACTTTCTACAACAATTATATCTCTGTATTAGAGAGGATTATAATTTGTATTTTTCGTATCTATCTAGTCATTTAATAATTTCTCCGCGTTTTAATTTTGTAATAATTTACCAATTTTATTCTCGGAGATGACAGTTTAACGATCTTGAAATTCGTATAAATCTATCCATAATTAGCATATTATGATTTTGTATTATGAAAGCAATTTAATTGGCTCTCTTTATGGATGCCTTGGCATGTTGACAGCATCCGAACCCATTATATTTGCAAGATAATCAATGTACAGAGAGATTAGTTCTTTGATCACACTGAACTCAGTTGTTATTTATTTGAGAAATCTCGTAAAAAGCAGCTAGAAATTAAGAACTTAACTACTAATAAACTAACTACTTATTTAAAAAAAAATCTAGAATCGAACAATAGTCGTATTGACTTTCTTGCTTTTTAACTAAAATCTCATAATAGTTCCTGTGAAAAATAGTTATATTCGGCTACATACCCACATATATGTTATTAAAAACATTTTTACTTTATCTAATGCGAAGCATGAGGAAGTATTGTAATCGGTCTCGCGGCAAGCGCGCCTTCAAAGGGTCCTCAGGTAAAGACTACGGATCCCATGGTCTCAATTCAAGTCACAAATTGTAATATTCAATTAGGCTGAATTTTGGCACGTGACGATTTTTCCAAAAATTACATGGGGTCTCGTCGAAAGGCCAAAAAGTGCCATTTTTTAAGAAGTGTGTGTGGATGGATGAATGGATGGATGTTATCGTTTTTTCTGTCCACAATTTTTTCCACACCGTTGCACCGATTGAAATGAAATTGAAAACCTACCATTACTTTAACAAAATGAAGTGCTGATTAGTTTTTGGTACATATCATTCCCCAAAGATTAGTACTTTATTTCAGTACTTTTTTTAGTTTTTTTCTAAATATCTTGAAAATGACTTAACCAATTTTTTTGATTGACTTTGAAATATATTTACATACTTTTATCTTTAAAAATCAAAACATTTTCACGAAATAGTTTCAACTAGATTTCCACTTCCAAATCTCATTCCAAATTGTAGATAATAGTCAATAAAATAAATTCGCATGAATCTATAAATACCTATATAGAATTTTTGGAATTTTAAAAAATGCATTAACACTTGGGGGGAAGTATCAAAACTTTTTCACTTTATCTTTTAATTTTGGGAATTTAGCAATTTTTGTTTGAGCAAGAAATTTTTTGGTGCAGATTGACATTTTCAATTTTTCTCACTTTTTCATTTATTTCAAACCCCCATAATTTATTCAAAAATTAAGATTTTTGGAATTTTTTTATTTATTTTAATAAATATAATTTAATTGCCAAAAACATTCTTCTAGTCGTTTTTCACCGTTTATAACCCCGTAACTTACTCAAATATTAAGATTTTGTTATTTACTTTTATTATTCTTCACGTGTCTTCATCTTCTACATGTCATAATAGAGCTTCTTCTCTTTTTTCACTTTTCAAAGCCCAAAAAATTGTCAAAAATGAAAATTTTGGCAGTTAATTTTTTTCTTTACTGAGCCAATAATTGACTAAAAATATTATAAAAAAGGCATAGCAGTATTTTTAAAAGCCAAAATAAGGGGACCCTACTTAGATACCTCAACCATCATTAATTCTTTCTTTGAGAAAAAATATGAGACACGCAAAAGAGAAATTAATTTCAGGATTCAGCAGCCGAATATCATTAAGAATCAAATAAAATTATTCTACCAACTTTTTGATCGCAGACCTGTGTAATTAATGTTAAAAATAACCTTTCGTTTGTTGCAGGTGGTCCATCGTGATCTGAAGCCGTCCAATATCATGTACGCCTCGGAAACGGCGACCCCCGAATCGTTGCGTATTTGTGATTTTGGCTTTGCCAAGCAACTTCGAGCAGAGAACGGTCTTCTGATGACCCCGCTCTATACTGCCAACTTCGTGGCACCTGAAGTTCTTTCCAGACAAGGTTACGACGCCGCCTGCGATATCTGGTCCCTCGGCATTATTCTCTACACCATGCTTGCAGGGTGAGTACACACCAATCTTTTAGCATTTCTTATAAATTTTTCAGCGGGAATAAGGACCCCTATTAAAAATAATCCTATTTTTTGTTGCCCTTGGATCTTTTTCTGCTAGTGTTTGGTATTTTATCCATTTTACAGCTGGTTCTAATACTTGCCAAAACTTAATTATAAGCAACAAGCATATGCTTATTTTTCCCTGCTAGTGTAAATTATGAAGCATATGTGTCAAATTTTTATCAATTTTTTAAAAATACAACATGGAATATCTCAACATATACCAGGCTCTATCTAAAAAGAAATTTGAGTAAAATTTTATGTTCTACTGTTTGTCTGTGCCTTCTTTAATAAATTATAGTATTCATAGGGGTTAAAATAATTTCTAAACATAATCTGCTGGAAGACTTATACTTATTATATAACGCAGTTACCTCATAGGGAAATCTCAATTGGGATAAAAGTGCTCGACCGATCGATAATTTCAAACATTTCAACGATTTTCATAAATATCGATTTCAAAATTTCAGGAGGATCTTAAAATTTTCAAATTATTAGGTTATTTAAAATAATTCTATATAGAAAACATTTTTTGTTTTGAATAATATATTGGTTCTCGAAATGAAATAAAATTGTTGCATAGTGAAATGGCCAACAGTTTTTTTTTTTCTTTATTAGATATTTATTCAAATTTATTGCAAATTTCATATCTGTGTGTTATTTTCATTTATTTTTTATATCAAATAATTATTATTAGGAAATTTACATTTTAAAGGGTAGTTTATTTGAAGTCCAATTTGAAAAAACGCTAATAAGTCCGTTGAATTTTTTTTAAATATGATAATTAATAGATATTATAAAACAATTAATTATGAATCATTTAATACCATTTTGAACGAAATCGGATTGGGTATCTTTTCGAGAAAATCGTTCAAAAACC
>JALMQS010000099.1:67112375-67207438 GCA_024734495.1 Forficula auricularia
CTCGCCAGCCACTTGCTCTCCAGTCCTAACAACGACTCCCCCTCGCCTCTGGCTTCTCTAGGCGAGCCGGCCTCCCGCACACATACCAACACACACCTCCGAGCGGCCGCCGTCGCCGCATCTCTCCCTCTCTGTCCCACCTTCCGTTAGAGGCAAGAATCCCTTAGTCAAATCGGTTCACTTTGCATCGGATTACATTCGCATTCGCATCTCACTCACACTACTCTCACTAACACTAATATATTTCTTACTAACACTAATGTATTTCATGTCCTAGGCCTGGACCTTACATCCCTCCCGGTTTTCCAAAAGATGATTATGTCCTTGGACATAATCATCCTTTTAAGGTTTCCCGGGGTGTGGTTCATGGCCATGCACCGAATGTGAATAATTCTAAAATTACTACCGGATGTCAATGTTCGATTCCTTTAGTGGTCTGCTTCCCCTTCCCGTAGTTCTGTGCTAACTACTAATCACTCTCTTGTACTAATACGCTCGACAGGGGAAACCCCATTCGTGGACAAGAACACGCACTTAATGTTCCTAACTTGCTGGAGTGACTGCAGGTCGGCCTGTAGTATCAGTCATTCACCTTTCGCCGTTGCTGACTTCTGTTACTACCTCGAACCCCTGCACCGGAACATATGACGTTGGTCCATACCCGCACTCTCCTCGTAGTTAGATGATACCGGTGGTCGCCATGTTGACCACCTGAGTTGAGCTCGAAGGCCGGCGTCTCACAGCATAGGTGAACCTCCTTAAAGCTATCGAAACCATGATACCAACGAGAGCCGGAGTGGGATGGCCCCCGTGGATCAAGCAGCTTTCACAGGAGTACCTCCCACAGACAGGGTGGTTTGACGTCACTGGTCCCTCGGCATAATAGAAGAAAATACCGCACTTATACAAGTCGGTCGCGCTAGAGTATGGGTGTCACAAGACCAACGGTTCGATTAGTCGCCATTGTTCTATGAAGCCCGGGTGCAGGAGCGTAGGTGATGGAAGTCCTGTCCAACTGCGAACCACTGGTACGGCGACATGACTCGAGTTCGTAGGGGCCTGTATCACTGGGGTTATGCACTCAAAATCTCGTCACTTCAGTTTATGTTTTTTAGGGGAAGCAACACTACCACTGCAAGAAATCTCCGTACTCATAACCTTAATACTAACATAACATAGACTTATATATAGACTTAATTCTATAGAGACTACCCCTTTGAGTACAGCAGGTAATCCCGTAATTTCACTGGCCTTAACATTCACTAGTACAAAGGGGATCAATTTCGCGTAGAAGGAGCGCATCGGTCATCTCTTAACACATTCAACTATCCTCGGATGACGGATACCTTCCCTTCCATGGCCCCAACTCGTTTAAGGCGACCCCTGCCACAGGTCCCACGGTGTCACCGCCCTACTTCATAAATTAAAGAATTTTCTCTTCGGCGGTCGGCCCCGACCGCCCTAACTTCTCTCACCTAATTACCGGTACGTGTAAAAGAAACACCACCTAGCGGTGGGTCGCAAACTATTTCAGCCCGTCTCCACGCACTGGCCCCAATGGCATCACGGCCAGCAAGAAGTTACCATCACCTTTAAAACTCTCGAAAAACTTAAAGGAGACAGTCTCTGACAAAAGTCTTTTCCCCACCCGTTAGCAAAACGCGCGAAATCCGCTTAAGCAAATCATTTGTTAATTAATATTCAACTCCTCGGTGAATACTACTCATTCCTAACGCAGGTCTAACATAACAAATTTCGTTTCAGAAGTCTTCCTCCCTTTGTCTCTGCTCTTTTGCGGGGGGGGGGTTCTAACTCTCCATGGCGTTCCTCAAATTTGATTTTTGCTTTATTTCTCCTAGATTACTCCTCCCGACCACCTTGGTCTTCCTCCCGAGATACGTTAGCCCCAATTCCAAATGTCCTCTACTACACACCAAGAAAAATAGGAAACGACTATCCCACAATTTTCTCACCCTAGTGCTACCAATTTTCTTCTCCGGGGATGACGGTTCCGGGAACATCTCTAGCAGAGATGCCCCTTCCTCGTTACAGAACTTCCCCTCCCTGCTTCCGTGGTGGTCGAGGCGCCGCTTACGGCCAACTCCTCTGTACCCCCATTTGCAGATCGGGTTATCTCATGATTTCCCCACTCACTTGGTTTGAACCCATAATTTAGCCTGAACCCGTTTCTCTGTAGTGCTACCAAGTTTCTTCTCCATGTACTCATCGCACTTCTCCGGGGATGACGATTCCGGAAACATCTCTAGCAGAGATGCCCCTTCCTCGTTACAGAACTTCCCCTCCCTGCTTCCGTGGTGGTCGAGGCGCCGCTTACGGCCAACTCCTCTGTACCCCCATTTGCAGATCGGGTTATCTCGTGATTTCCCCACTCACTTGGTTTTTCCTCAGTAGACAGCTCAAAATTTGCCAAAAAATATGACTCAAAAAAAATTTTCTCAAAAGGGCTCAAAATTGCTCAAAAAATGGCTCAAAGTCTTCCTCAAAAATGACTCACAAATTCCTCCCAAAAATGACTCAAAAATTCCTCCCAAAAATGGCTCAAAATCTTCCTTGGAAAAGGTCTCGGGATGTTTCTCAAAAATAACTCAAAATTCTTTCCTCAAAAACCGTCTCAAAATTTCACTCAAAATGTCTCGAAGTTTTTCTCAAAAATGACTCAAAACTTTTTCCTTAAAAACGACTCAAAAGATTCCTCCCAAAGATGGCTCAAAATCTTCCTGGGAAAAGGTCTCGGGGTTTTCCTCAAAAATAACTCAAAATTCTTCCCTCAAAAACTGTCTCAGAATTTTCCTAAAAGATAGCTCGAAATTCTTTCCTCAGAATGGTTCAAAAATTTGCTCAAAGAATGGCTCAAAGCTTTCCTCAAAAATGACTCAAAAATTCCTCTCAAAAATGGCTCAAAATCCTCCTTGGAAAAGGTCTCGGGATTTTCCTCAAAAATAATTCAAAATGCTTCCCTCAAAAACTGTCTCAAAATTTCACTCCAAATGTCTCAAAGTTTTCTCAAAAATGACTCAAAAATTTTTCCACGAAAACGACTCAAAAAATTCCCCCCAAAAATGGCTCAAAATATTCCTTGGAAAAGGTCTCGGGATTTTCCTCAAACATAACTCAAAATTCTTCCCTCAAAAACCGTCTCCCAAAATTTTCTTCAAAAAATGACTCAAAATTTTCTCAAAAAAAATGGCTCAAAATCTTTCTTGAAAAAGGTCTCGGGATTTTCTTCAAAATAATAGTTCAAAATTTACACGCTGACTTCACAAAATTACAACACCCAAAATGTTCATTTACCGCGCTTGTAAATAATTCCAAATAGTGATCATCTAAATATTTCTATTATTTTTTTTTCCTAGGCTAGTAACCCATAATTTGAGACAATTTACAATTATACAAACACACAGCTCACTAACGTCCTCCTGGACCGGACAGCTAATGATATTCGTAAAAACATATCTCAAATTTGCCGCCCCCTTGGAAAGTGAAGATTCCGATTTTCAAGACTTTATTCTCCTAATAATTTCATTTGTTCAACTAGTAAATTATTTCAAAAAATTTTCACAGCCTTCCTAAAATTTTTAGAACTTTATTTATTTATCACAAAAATAATGTGCGGGTGGCGCTCTCAACTGAAGTCGAGCGAGCGCCCGATTTCAAAAATTTCTCATTGATTCTCGATGAAGGTTCCGGGGACATCTCTAGCAGAGGTGCCCATCCGGGCCCCTTACACACAGTAGGACCCCCTGACTTAACGGGTCTTGTCACGGCGGGCCCCTTACACACAGTAGGACCCCCTGACCTATCGGTGCTAGTCCTGGCGGGCCCCTTACACACAGTAGGACCCCCTGACCTATCGGTGCTAGTCATGGCGGGCCCCTTACACACAGTAGGACCCCCTGACTTAACGGGTCTTGTCATGGCGGGCCCTCTTCAAATTCTTCCAAAAATATTCACCCCAACTTTCACTCTGAAAATTTTTGAAATCGTTAACCCCACAAATTATACGAGTTTATTCACCATGCTGGCTCAAGACGCAAAAAAAATAAAATGATGTTCCGGGTTTTCCAAAATTTGCAATATTCAAATCTATATAGATACACCTCGTACGCTTCAACAATTACTCCAGGATTAATAAAACACGTTTATGAGCTTCCGATACTAATATTTTGAAAAATTTTACATAATAGAAATTTTTTGGTCCAAAAATCCTCTCAACACCTTCAACTTCTATTTAGACCTCAATACTAAAGTAATTAGAAATTAAAATGTTTGCTCACAAATATATAATCCAAACCTTGAATTTTAAAATTCAGATAAATCCCCTAACTTTTCTGAAATAAAATTCTACCCCAAATTATCCCGAAATTTTCAAAATTCTCTCCTTAAAATTTTCTTGAAACCTTACTTGACCCAAATTCTTTCCTAAATTTATGCACGAGCGACGCTCTCAACTGAGTTGAGCGAGCGTCCGATTTTAAAATTATCAACATTTCTCTTTCCAAAACTAAACTTATTTACCTCCAAATAAATTCCCCTCTGAAAATTCTGAAATGAAATCGTCAATCCCGCTTCTGTGCTTACCTCAGTGTCCCCACCTTGGGTATTCCTGTATCATCCGTTGAAGCTTTCGCGAATATTGTCCCTCTCCCCCTTTCTGGCCCTCCGCCATGTTTGCCGCCCTTACGGCCTAGCTCCTTCGCAAAAAGAAAAATTCACAATAGCTCAAAGCTATCAAAATGGTTCCAAAACTTATCGTTTAATAATGTTATCCTTAAAATTTTCTCGAAATTTATCTTCTCCAAAAATTTCCCGACATTTGGCCCGAATTCTCTCTTATATATCATAAACTTTTGTTTTCCAATTTATGCATGGGCGACGCTCTCAACTGAGTTGAGCGAGCGTCCGATTTCAAAATTTTCAAAATTTCCCTTTTCAAAATTATTTACCCCAAATTGCACTCTGAAAATTTTAAAATCGTTTACCCCACACCTCGACACCAATTTGTAAGGCTGGACTCCTGTGTGACCTGAAAAGGGGCTTCGTTGGGGATAAAACAATGCACAATATTAATTTTAACCTAAAGTTTAATTTTAATAATAGTTAATTTAGTACAAAGGTATGAAATCCATTTAAGTTAATAGGTTACACTTCAAATAACAATAAGCAAGCCAATTAAATTATTTATATTATCTGATCAGATTTCATTGTCAACATTTCGGCCGAAACTACTCACGCATCTTCCCTCTAGCCGCATGTTATACAGCCCTCTGGTCGGCTCGTCGACCTTCACACCACCACACCAATAATTCAGCTCCCTGGACGGCGACACTCACACCATGTTGTCACACACCTGCTTCTTAGCTCGACCTCACATCGTCTTCACATACGGCCCGCGGCCTCACATAGCCCGCGGGGCGGTCTCCTTCCCCGAGACGCCAGCTTCCGCCCGCAAGGCGGCCTGCCGGCCCTCATCCCCTCGCCAGCCACTTGCTCTCCAGTCCTAACAACGACTCCCCCTAGCCTCTGGCTTCTCTAGGCGAGCCGGCCTCCCGCACACATACCAACACACACCTCCGAGCGGCCGCCGTCGCCGCATCTCTCCCTCTCTGTCCCACCTTCCGTTAGAGGCAAGAATCCCTTAGTCAAATCGGTTCACTTTGCATCGGATTACATTCGCATTCGCATCTCACTCACACTACTCTCACTAACACTAATATATTTCTTACTAACACTAATGTATTTCATGTCCTAGGCCTGGACCTTACAATATATATATTAAAATTAAATTAGCTAACTTATATACACCTTATAAATATAGAAAATTAAATTAAATTAAATATTTATATGATTTATTTGAATATAGATTTTACATCAAAGTGTATATAAATGATATACAGTCTTGCAATTATTTATTTATTATAAATAAAAATATTCAATTCAACATTATTTTTTGATCGTAATTAGATATTATTTCATTTATATACGCTAAGTATTAAATTTAACTATTCCACTTTTTATTCAAATAACAATATTTTAATAATTTACTTTTATTGGTGTTTGGTTCAAATAACGGCTTCTTAACTATTAATAATCTAGCACACCTAATTCCAATCCCGGTTCACCTTCGGTTATTCCTAAGCAATATTTGAAAACATTTATACTATCCCTAAATACAAATTCTAGCCTAGTTGGTACCAAACGCCTGAATATAGGCAATCAGTTCGTCACCTATGCTTGAAAGCTGCGTAAAATTTAGGCTCTACCGAAAAGTATTTGAGTTTTAGAGTTCATTATTTATCTATTTATTTGTTATAAAGAAATTCAATGTGAAAAATTATTTAGCAATAGATTTTTCCTTATTAATTTTTAAATGTAAGTAAATACAAAAGATGCCCAGAATTAAAATCTGTATAAAATTTATTGATAAGTTCCTGTAGAATAGAGAAAAAATATAAGATCTAAAAACTCAAAAAATTGACACAAACCTAGTTTCAATTTAAGATATCACAATTTCCCAATTATTATTATTATTATGGGGATATGTTATTTTCATTCTCCTCTCCCAGGGATCGAATAAAAAATCTGCAAATGACACGTTTATTACCAAGTGGCAGAGATAAGTTTAGAATTTAGAGAGTCTATTTTGATATATAACTTTTTTAATTTAATTTATAATGGAAGGAAAAGTTTCAGTATCGCTGAATTAATAATTTTAAATGATAAATATTTAAATCTAATTAATCAAGTATGGTATGTTGGCAGGTATTTGGACAGGAGTAACAAATCAAAAAATTTCATTGATTTACGCGACGTTTCGGCAATTTCATTTTGGCATCTCAATGTTTATGATTAATTTTAAGATATATATGTACATATATTTCTGACTTAATCAATTGTAATTGATTCTTTTATGGCCCGAGCAAATATTTAATTTATATAAAAGAAGATTCAAATGACAGGATTATTATAACATTGTAACATTGTTATAATAATCCTGTCATTTGAATCTTTCTTTTATATAAATTAAATATTTGCTCGGGCCATAAAAAGAATCAATTACTATTGAGTTAAGTCAGAAATATGTGCACATTTATTATATCTTAAAATTAATCGTAAACATTGAGATGCCAAAATAAAATTGCCGAAACGTCGCGTAAATCAATGAGAATTTTTTGATTTGTTACTTTCCTGTCCAAATACCTGCCAACATACCATACTTGATTAATTGAATAAAATGGATACTATGGACTTTAATTTAAATCTAATATTAATTTCGATTTAATATTTTCTTACCTACAGTCAAAAGGCCATTTCTGGAATAATAGAAAACAAGAAATTATTCTATACTAGTCTGAAACACGTTTGAACTTGTATTTGGCTGAAACAGGTCTGAACTTGTATTTAGCCCTAGTTCTAAAGAAAGAGCGATCATTCTTTCCTTGCCCTTTTTAGTCAATTTTCTCGATTAAATTTTAATGAAAAAATCTATCAAGGAAAGGTAAAATCAGCAGTAATCAAGTGCTAGTCATTCTGAAATATTAATATTGTCAAATGAAATGTTTAAATCTACTCTTATTAAACGAGCAAAAATTGTCTATTTATTTATATATATTTGTATCTTGGTTCTCTTTTGAAAACGGTCCTACCGATTTTGATGAAACAAAATCTATTAACAAGTTTTGAGGATGAGAAAACGATCTGGACCTCATCAAAATTCATCTTAATTGATTTTTTCTTAATTAAAGTAATTATTGATAGATGAAAATCTCAATAAAAAAAAATGATTCGGCGGAAGTCGTATTAGAACCTGGGACCTTTTGCGTATGAGGCCGACACTCTACCATTGGACCAAAGAACTATTTTAAAATTCCCTGGTTTTTGCTTTTACTAAAATGAATATTTTTGAGTTAGACTTTATTATAAGTGTGGAAATAATTGAATACATTATGTATAGCTATGTATTTTATAAATAGAATTTATTGAATTAATTGCGGCTCGGCAAATTTGAAATATGTATAATTGAATTAAGCTGAAAAAAGACAACGATTAATATACTATATATATTTGTATTTTTTTTTAATTTGAAAACGGCTCTCGAATAAAAATCGACCTTTTTATCAGAATTTTAAATTAAAATTAATATTAAAATAAAGCTTTTAACTGAAGAAAAAAGTTACCGAGCATCGCTCGGTGCCTCCAGGTACTTTGTCTTTAAATTGAGAGCAAAATGGCCTTCACTGATGTTTACAGATTGCCTATTTTTACACGCTGCCAAACTAATGAGTCTATTGGAATAAATACTGTTTTATATTCATTTTCTTTTGATCTCCTTTTATAGTGAAAAAGTATTTGATAAGTATTTTGAATAAACATTTTATAAATAACTATTGAATAACTAACAAGTACCAGGCAGGTGTTAGTTCTTATACGATTTATTTGTTTACCTTTTGTGGAGAATGAAGGGAGAAATAACGGATGTAAACGACTCACCTGAAATAGAAAAGAACAAGAAATTAATAAATAATAATGTTTTAATCATATTACAAGTCTATATTTGATATTTGGAAAGCAATTGTAGAAATTTATTTGCAAAGTTATATTCCAACAGTTTTATACTCATAAACTTATGATTTAATACTAAATGACGTATATTTATTCGACAAATAGGAAATGGAATTAAAAAATATAACAAAGAGAAGCAAAGAGGTTGTCCTCTGCTTGATACCTCTTTGTTTCTCTTTGTGAAACAACAAATCTGCTACTCTCGGCAAACCAAAAATTTTCAATTAAAAAATATAAGTTATGAGAAATAAACAAAAGTATTAATAAAGTAATCGAGGCCTTAACTAAGTGCAAATGACTGGAGGCTGGAGTTTCACCTCCTTTCAATAATTTGTAAATCGCTGAGGCATCCCGGAGGGTCGCACATAGGGATATTGTGCCTATTTAGCCGGCCAAAATTATTTTTAAGGGTTTCAATAAAACTAGGAAATTTGGTAGATAGCTAAAGTTCGATGATATAAAGACAGTTCATAATCTACAAAAAATAAATAATTTACAAAAAATACATTTATGTATTACAAAAAAATAATTCATTTATTACTAAAAATAAAAAATAAAAAAACAAAAATCAAAAAAACAACCCGTCGATTAGTCATGGCATGGCCCAGCCAACATTTCGGCATAATTTGGGGTTATTAAGTTTCCTTTTCTCCACAGTTAGATAGGTTTATTGGGATGTCAAAAAACCATGATTGCCACCTCAAAGTGATAGCTAATAAAAATGACTGGCAATCCAAGATATTGAGTTTAATTTTTTTTTTTTTTTTTTTGCTTTCTCGGCAAAAAAATCATATTTAGTTATGTCAGATGGGTTGTCTGTTAATCTTTCATATTCAATAAGACTATATTTCATATATAAAATGGAAAAGTATGTATATATATTTATAATAAAAACATTGAATTAAATAAATCATTAAACATTAATTTATATATTATAACATTGAAATAATACAAATTCTTTTTAAATTGCCTTATATAGAATCACCTCAAGTGGACCCCACCAAATTTTGTAAATCCAAAGGCATTCGAGGCGAAATCGACCCTTCAAGCCCCCACTAGCAAATATAAATCAAATTAATTAGACAACTTAAAGTTATAACTAATTCAAACTTAAACAATACTAAAAAAATTTCAATATTAAAATTTCAAATCATCCTTTAAATTCAAAATTCAAAATTACAACATAAAAGTTTCTTTTTTTTAATTTTTTTTGATATCAATAAAATTTCTTTTGTTTTAAAAATTAATGGGACTTAGTGTACGTCATTTTTGTTGTAACCCTGTGATCCTACCACTCTCACATTAGAATTAAGCTTTGAAATAGAAAAGGACTGTAGAGAACCTCGAAGCGTCATTCAGAAAGATAACCAAGTCCGTTGTAACCCTAATTTGGAAGCTCACTTGGACGGCTCAGACACCCCCGCTTCCAAATTTATTTGACATCTATTAAGGGCAAGTGAGAAAACACTAAACCGATTTCATCTCTTGATCTGTGCGGGTTCTAAACCACGCAGAACTGCACGATCTTGAGGTGAATTGGGGCAAGATCGTGTTCAATATATATTTTTGTTGCATCCAAACGATCTGATTGGCAAGTGCATAGCCAATGGGAAAGCGTTAAATTATTAGAACGATTCTGATTGGTCAGATAGTGATCGTGCTTAGCCAATGTGTTAAGTAAATCTTTCCTTATTGTTCCTTATTGTTGAATCAATTTAATTCAACACATTCTTTCAATACTTACAGTATCATTTTAATATTAAATTGGTATTAACGAGACGCTACCCGCCAGGGGCTAGGTGACGCCGGTCCTAAGACCCGGTCGTCAGCTAGTATTTCATAAAATTTAATTATCGTCAAAATCACGACGTGAGAGGACGGTTTATTAAATATTTTTAGACGAATTTAGAAAAAAAAATTATCTTAAATTATTCCTGTTTTGGTTATAATCAACAAATAAGAACAATTTTCATATTTTAAGTATTTTTTAAGATATAATCCTTTTGTTATCTATACGAGCTGCCCTGGGATCGAATCTTTTTGAGTGCAATTATTATTATTATTATTTATTTTTACTTTTTTAAGATTCAATTTATTCAATATAATTACATAAAAATTGTATTTTTTTAAATAATAAGCCATTACATAAGAATCACCGAATCCTTGGTCCGTACGTTCCTCTCGCATTTAACAACGTTTTTTTTCCAATCCAATGGAGAAATTCGAATCAGATTCTCTGGCCCGTTCGTTTTTCACGCACATACCACCTGCGTTGTGATGTATTCTATCAATTGGTGACGTTTTAATTTGACCATTTGGATGGAATTGGGCGCTACGGTCCATTAGGTTCTCCACGGGTCGCAACCAACGAACGAATCTTCCCCCTCCGATCAGCTTGGCTGTCACATTTACACCTTGAAATGACAGGCAAACGGGGAATCCCATACCCTCGTCCCTATGATTGACAGCCGCCTTGATGACTTGATATTAAATAATGCATGCACAGCACCGCACTTGCAATTGAATTCAGGGGGAAATATTGTGAAAAGATAGGGCTGAAAGAATGGATGATTCAGCTGAAAAAAAAAGGCAGCAGAGATGAAGTTAAATTGTCATTAAGGGTCCTCCCTTCCTTATCTCTCAAGGGAAAAACACCCTCCATTCCAAGTGCCGTTAGAACATTATTCAATACAGATAATTTAATTTACTACCCAAAAGTGCTTCATTTAATTTATTTCTAATGACACCTGAACATAAGAAATCTATTACATTCTATATTAATTTATGTTTCATAAATATTTATCACCCAAAAAAACATTTTTTTATCTTACCTTTTGCACAAATCTTTATATAGCTATACTAAATAATTGTAATATAATATAATTGTTGTGTCGCAGTGTAGCTTAGTTTATTTTTTACTTTACCATACAGGGTATGGTCAAGTATTGTAATCGTGAATGAAAAAAGTGTTTTTTTCCTTCTTTTTTTCAAAATATCTCAAAAACAGCTGAAACTATTTCGATTCAAAAAATTGAGCAAAACCATGACATTTCGCTCCACAAAAAAGCTCTAATATGTGAACATCGAAAAAATTATATTTCTCGAGATAATAATTGTTTTGTCAAAATGTCTGTTAGTTAGTTAGTCTGTGCGTTACCAAATTTTTGTGGACGAGCTAGCTCAAAAACTAGTTTGAATATAGAAACGAAATTTCACACGTAGTTTTGATCCATTGAGATTAAGAGCTGATTAGATTTTGGTGCATATCGACCCAAAATTAGAGGGGGGGGTTAAAAATTAAAAATCTAGGTCGTTTGAGCAAACTCAACCAAATTTTGTATACATAATCAGTGGATCCCCAGAAGTCTAAAAATGCAAAATATAACCGCCCAAAATGGGGGGGAGGGGTGAAGGGTCACAAAATGTAAATCTTGGCCATTTAACAAACTCAACCAAATTTTGTATACATAATCAGTGGACCCCCAGAAGTCTAAAAATGCAAAAACTAACCGCAAAACTAACCCCCCTCCCCTACATGATTATAAATAATTTTATTAAATATTAAATATAAGTGAGGGGCCAGGTTGTATGGTAAAGTCAAGTGGATGGCCACATCAGAACACGTCAACTTATCTTCTTAAAGGTGCTATTTCAGTGCGACTATCCACCGCAAATAGTTCCCTCTTTAAATAAATAGTACCTGGAGCCACCGAGCAATGCTCGGTAACTTTTTGCTTTAGTTAAAATATATATATTAATATTATTTTTAATTTAAAATTCTGATAAAAATAAAAATTCATATAGTTAAACAAAAATTTATCCCCCTAAATTTATACCTAACAATGGATTCCAGTAGAGTTTTATAGTTACGCTGATTATCATGCAATTTCCCGATTTTTTCAAAACGTCAGAGTTTTGAGATATTATCGGTCAAATAGAAGAAAAGACCTATTTTTGAGTCCCATTAAATATTTAACAGCATTCTCTTTGATTTCCAAATTATCACTTGTTTTTAGCTCAATTAGAACACGAATTATAACAGGACAACTAAGACCCTATGATTTTATCTATGTTTATTAACCTTTATAATCACGTATTAACTAAAATTCAGATTGAGTGACAAGTGGTAATTTGAAAATCAAAGAGGAAGCTGTTTTCTATTACGTCAACTCTAATATATCAGAAGTTGGTCAATAATAATTATAGAGTATAATATCTTGTGGTTGAGAACTATAATTACACTGATCAACAAAAAATTTTCCCCTTAAACCTAATAATGGATTCCAGTAGTTTTATAGTTACCTTACCCTGATTATCATGCAATTTCCCGATTTTTTCAACACGTCAAAGTTTTGAGATATTATCGGTCAAAATGACGAAAAAGGCCATTTTGATGTATTTTTGAGTCCCATTAAATATAAAAAACAGAATCATTTGAAATCAAAATATTTTGTTGGCGTAATAGAAAACAGCTTACTCTTTGATTTTCAAATTAACACTTGCTTGTAGCTCAATTAGAACTCTAATATTTTTTTCTTGTAGGGTCGGTGAAAACCTCCAAACAGGCACTAGAGTTCTAGGCCCTAGTAGTGTGAGAGTCGAATCCATTAAAAACACCTCCCTGAATGTTGCAACTGATTAACGCTCATCTAGCAACTTATCTTTGCTGATTAATATCGCGGGTGTAAGGGTAAAGTCCAATGGCTTAACCCGGAGTTAAATTTTTTGCTTCTTCTCGTGTTGACCACATTCAATATCATTTCTGGTTTATGTCACCAAATCAGATGGCTTTAATCTTTTAAGGCTCCGCAGGATGAATGGACTTTCCTCCATCATGTTACGGATAACTGGATTTGTATGGCTCATGATTCACTGAGCATGACTGTTGGCATACTTGGCCACCACCTCGCTGACAAGCTCCACCTTCAGATTAGAACTCTAGTAATAACTAAAATACTAAAACTACGTGGTTATAAAGGATAATAAGCATACCTAGATAAAAACATAAGGTCATTTTCACACAAATTCATTTATCCCTATGACATCTAGAGACTGGAACTCTCTTCCCCCGACCGTCTTTCCAGCAACCTATAACCTTCAATCTTTCAAGACCAGCATCCACAGATACCTTCGACTGCTACCCAATCCGTAAATCTCTCCTTATCTTCACGTTACAAGGGTCCACCACGGACTACAGAGGTTGTACCTTCTTGGTGCAACTTCTTCTTGTATCAGTATCATTATAAAAAGTTCTTAGTTTTTTAGTTATAACTCGAGTTCTGATTGAGCTAAAAACAAGTGGTAATTTGGAAATCAAAGAGGTCCGCCTCCGTGGTGTAATGGTCAGAATAACTGACTGGCAACCCGGAGGTCTCGGGTTCGATTCCCGGCTATACCCAGACATTTTTTCTGTAAGTATAGGGTCTGGTAATAAAAATTAAGTGGGAGATAAATTTAACCGAATTTATCGCGCGGAGAATTAACCACAGCTCGAAGCCCCTAAAACCTTAGTAAATTGGATATTGAATTGAATCTAAGTTTCTGAGATTGGCTCGTGATCCCGGCTTCTTTTCCTTCTACTCTGTTCTTTTCACGATGGAGGGGCCAGCCCATACATGCCTTTAGGGGATCCACCTTCTGGTGTATCTCCTTCTCACATCAATATCATTAAAAAAAATGGAAGCTGGTTTCTATTACGTCAACAAAATATTGCTGTTTAATATTTAATAAGACTCGGAAATAGGTCAAAATGGCAATTTTCGTCATTTTGACCGAAAATATCTCAAAACTCTGACCTGTTGTAAAAATTCCGTAAATTGTATGATAATCAGCGTATAAAACTCTACTGGAATCAATTGTTAGGTTTATGGGGGGGGGGGGGATTTTTGTTGAATAGTGTTATCATCAATTTAATTTTGTTATTTCAAACTAATTCCATTAGCTTCTCTATTTCACTCAATTCTCAAGGTTAACATAATATAAATCAATCGATCTATATGCGTAACTCTAGTAATCCCTTTATGTGCGCGATGTACAGATAAAATATCAATCTGCGATTTTCTTTGTACATATATCGATCTCAGTGCGATGATGATCTTTGTTTCTCTCGACTGATGATATCCGACACAAATGCGGATTGTGTTGATGAATTAATCGGTTTCACAAACAACTGGGAATACATGCAAGCCAGACCAGGCAGGCTTCACTTCAACAGCGCATTCACAATGCAAAAACGCATTTGCATTTCCCAAAGCCAAAATTGGATCAAATGGCCGAAGAGAATTACGTTAATACCCACAAAAAACAACACGTGTCTCCATGGAGAAGGAATTTAGCTATTTCCATATGTTGTGTGTGTAATATTATTTCTTTTAACATATAATATTCCCGGCATCAAATGGAATTAATAACAAGAAATCCAGCTTTAATAGGATACAATAATCCTATTATTCGATATATGATTTAATTCAATCATCAGAACTCAACTTTAAATAAATAAAAGCACAGCGATTCACTTTTAACACCAGCATCAAAATATATTCAATCTGAGGACTGATTGGACGCACTACTGGCCTAACCTTGACTCTATCCCAGCCTAACTTCTCTAAATCGCATGCTCTTCATTTTTTGAAGAGTATATTTTAAATAATAAATAAATAAATAAAATTAATAAATATAAAAATAAAAATATAAAAATAAATAAATAAATCTTTATTATATATAGGCACAAGTCCTCGGTGGCTAGGTCAACCAAACATCAATACAATTTAACTTCAAAAATTAATAAACACCAATAACAAGAAATTAACAATTTTTTTTTAAATAAATAATTTAATTATTAATTATTTATTATTTTATTATCAATTTCATTAATCTTGCTTTTTCCCGCACCCTTTTTAGGGTTCTGTTTAAAAAGTATACCGGGAGGGACCCTATTACGTAGGGTAAACCTTTTAAGTTTTTATAAAAACAATGAAAGAAATTTTTTTTTATTTCATACAAATCGTTTTATTGCTTTTCAAAATATCCACCTTTATACATTTTTTCATGCGTTCAAACCAATTCTTGAAACATTTTTTCCACTTTGAAGGTGGTATCTCAAACACATGGTTTTTGAATACTTCAACAGCTTCTTCAGGTGATGAAATCTTTGACATTCGGGAACAGAAAGAAGTCGTTTTTTTTTTTTTTTTTTTTTTTAATGCAATCGAATGCAAGAAGGGGTGCACCAGTAAAGATGTAGCCCCTATGGATCTCGAAAGACCCTTGCATTACCAAAGAGAAGGGAAAGTTGATTAAGAGAGAGGTGTAGACGTAGGTGTCTATGCACCCTGGTTTTGAAGGTTTGAAGATCATAGGTGCTGGGAAAGATAGAGGCTGGGAGAGAGTTCCAGTTCCTTGAAGTCATGGGGATATATGTATTCGCGAATGAAGTGGTCCGGCACTTTTCCAATTTGACAGCGAAAGAGTGTTGGGAGTCGGCAAAACGTGTGCTGCGTGCAAAGCATGCTTTGGGGGGAATTATTGATTTTATCTCGTCAGAGCACCTGCCGTGATAGTATCTATAGAAGAGGGAAAGGGCAGAGACATCTCTTCGATGAGCTAGCGAGTCGAGGGAGTCGGTGAGGGTAGAATCGTCAATTAGCCTGACGGCTCGTTTCTGAATTGCATCAAGGGTAGCAAGAGAATATTTTGAGGCTCCTCTCCATAGATGAGAGCCGTATTCGAGACAGGGGCGGATTTGGGCCTTGTAGATGGTGAGAAGTTGTGGGGGTTTGTAAAATCGCTTGGACCTGAATAAGAAGCCAATCTTCCTTGCTGCAGATTTCGCCACAGAGGAGATGTGTTCATTCCAAGACAGGTCAGATGCGACAGAGACGCCCAACATGGATAGGCTGTCACACATTTTCAGGGTATTCGAATCGAAGTGAATATCAGGGAAATCTCTATTTTAAGGGCAATAAATCAGGGGAATACGGGCAATGAGACATTAATTCAATGTTTTTCCCCGGGTGTGAAACCTGGACAATTGGAAAAGCGGAGAGAAAGAGATTGGAGGCTTTCGAAATGTGGTGCTACAGAAGAATGATGAATATCAAATGGATGGATAAAATTACAAATGAAGAAGTTCTTGGAAGAATCGGAGAAAGAAGAACCTTGTGGAAGAGTCTGAAGAAGAGAAGAGGTCAGATGATGGGACACACACTGAGACATGGGGGACTGCTTAGGGATATAGGGATATCTTGGAGGGGGAGGTGGGAAAGAAAAGGGGAAGGGGAAGACCCAGATTAGAATATTTCAACCAAATAATTGGGGATATGGGATGCCAGACATTTAGAGAGGTTAAACAGCTGGCGGGGGACAGAGTCGAGTGGAGACGAATTGTTGCATCAAACCAGTCTTAGGACTGTATACTCAATGATGATGATTATGTTTTTCCCCTTCAAATAAAATCGATTGTTCGGCGTGCTGTGTGAGATTTGTCTGGTATTGTCATGATGAAGAATGATGCAACGTTTTCGGTTTTTGTTCATGCAAAATCGAATGTATTGCAGTCTTCGATATGTCTAAGGAATCCTCTATCTCACGGTAAGTTACATGCCAAACCTCTTCGATCAGGTTTCGCACAGCATCAATGTTTTTTGAAACAAAAACCGATTTTCGTCGACCTTCACGAAATTCATCACTGACCACGACGAAATTCTCCAAACCAGTTGTGAATAGTCTTTTCTGATGGTGCTTTATCACCAAAAGTTGAAGGAGAGATTCGAAGCATTGTTATTAGGCTTTTATTAAAATCATCAAAAAATCATCCAACGAAAACGTTTCCATTTTTTTCGCCAAATTTTTTTTTAAACGCCCACTAAAAATAAAATTCATAGGCGATTTCTGAGCTGTCACTTTAATATTTTAGAAAAGAGGTTAAATTTGACGAAAATGATGACGTCACATCACAATAATGCCGACTATAATGACAGTTTGTAAACACATAAAAATAATTTTTAAGAAAAAAATAAAACCGACTTCAAAAAAATTAAATGCAACAATTAAAATACACTAAAAGGTATAAAATAATTATTATCTTATTTAGTTACAACTAAACGACGAATTATTAACATGAAATTACTTTTTGAAGTCGGTGCCAAACATATACACTTTATGAATCGAACTCGACGGATTTTACTTAGTACGATTAGAGGGTACGCTCGCTTATATAGTTTGTTTAGCACCGACTTCAAAAAGTAATTTCATGTTAATATTTCGTTGTTTAGTTGTAACTAAATTAGATAATTATTTTATACCTTTTAGAGCATTTTATTTTATTTTTGAGTTCTTATTATTTTATTTGTTGCATTTAATTTTTTTGAAGTCGGTTTTATTTTTTTTTATAAAAATTATTTTTTTTCTCTTTTTAGTGATGTTATTAATAGTGACTTAATATAATACCTTGAATGCATCTCGTAAGAGAAAGCATCGGACGAATGAATCAGAAAATGATAATAAAATTCAATTCATAAATATAGAAATTCTCTCGAAACGTTTGCGGGTTTTAAATGAATATTATAAGATTTTTTATAAAAGATTTTATTTATTATAATTTCGATTATTTGCTCATAAGAATTTTTTTTTTTTTTTTTTTTTTTTTGGCTTTTCGGCCTTTCTAGCTATAAGCCCAATTACGATACTAGCTATATTTTTTTTTTAAATTTGTCTCTACCCCCGGGGGTCAGATTTTAGCTGGCTGCCTCGAGTCGGATTCGAACCCGGGTCCCCTGGTTAGCTCGCTGTCACGCTACCGCCTAGCCTACCGACCCCCCACTCATAAGAATTGGAGATTTACGTTATTTCGTCGTTGATCATATGATCAGAACTTGACCAAATTAATATGGAACCATCCCTAAGATACCCTCTTTCCAATAAAAAAAAGAAGAATCATTAAAGTCGGTTGATAGACAAAGAAGTTATGCCTGAACAAACATATCAAAAAAGGTCCAATACCAATGAACAAAAAACGGGACCAATCGGAAGCTAGAATGAACCCAATGCAAAAAAAAATCATCAAAATCGGTTCACAATTGGATATGAGGTAACATAGACACAAAAAAAATTCAGTCGAATTGAGAACCTCCTCCTTTTTTGAAGTCGGTTAAAAAATAAGAATACATTTGATATCTCAAGTATTTTGGGAGTTATAATGCACGGAATCCTAGGTATATGTTCAGACTTGCACTTGGCCGGCTTATTGTAAACAACGATACTCTTCTTTTATGAAAATTTAATATTAAAAGAGACTATTATTTCTAAGAGAATAAGTATATGATAATTCAATAAAATCAGTAAATAATAAACAAATAACCATTATCATTTAGAGGGAGAGAGAAGTATTGAATTTTTTATAAGTTTATTTAATGAAAAAATATTCTACAAAATGTAATATGCTTGTGTGTTTACATTATTATTAAATACAATTTCCCCGGGCTTGTTTTTACAAATTATGGCCCGTTTTTATTCTATTAAATATTTAGGCTTTTGTTTTTGGACAGTGCATACAAATATCATAAATCATATAAATATAATTTGGTTAAAAGCAGATGCGCCCCGAAAAGAAGGGATGAGAGCGGGGTATGGGGGCGGGGGTGGCAGGCACAGGGTGGGTGGTAATAATTTTAATCTCCTTCTCTATCTCCCCATGAAGTGAAATATGAAGGCAAATTACTACAGAAAATTATTAGTATATAGACCAGGTACAAAGAATTTCCGGAATTGTTGAGAATATTTCATTTTGCACAATAATATAATAATAAATTATTAAATAAAGCATTGAATATATAATTATCTTTATTAAGTTGTTCTCAATTAAATGAAGAGAAATGTTTTCTTCAGATCATGAAAGGATTATTATAATTTTTGCCGTGAGTAGCAGAGATGGAGATTTTTAAAAGTAAATTCGACAACATGTTCTCTGCTAAATATACATATGTTTATAAATTAATACACATTCATATATATATTTTATTCGTTTGAAACTATAGTTAAGAGATTTGCCCTTTATACGAGGATGGTTTGATAAGTTTCAGGCCTGATAAAGAAGTAAACTGACGTGCTCTGATGTGGCCATCCACTTGACTTTACCATACAACCTGGCCCCCACTTATATTTAATATTTAATAAAATTATTTATAATCATGTAGAGGGGGTTAGTTTTTAGACACCTGGGGACCCACTGATTATGTATACAAAATTTGGTTGAGTTTGGTATAAGAGCCCATATTTTCATTTTTTGATCCTACACACCCCCCCCACACACACACACACACACTCCCCTTTTGGGCTGTTAGGTTTTTCATTTTTAGACTTTTGGAGTCCCACTGATTATGTAAACAAAATTTGGTTGAGTTTGGTAAATGGCCAAGATTTTCATCTTTTGACCCTCCACCCCCACCTCTCCACATTTTGGGTGGTTAGTTTTTTCATTTTTAGACTCCTGGGGTCCCACTGATTATGTATACAAAATTTGGTTGAGTTTGGTAAATGGCCAATGTTTTCATCTTTTGACCCTCCACCCCCACCTCTCCGCATTTTGGGTGGTTAGTTTTTTCATTTTTAGACTCCTGGGGTCCCACTGATTATGTATACAAAATTTGGTTGAGTTTGGTAAATGGCCAAGATTTTCATCTTTTGACCCTCCACCCCCACCTCTCCACATTTTGGGTGGTTAGTTTTTTCATTTTTAGACTCCTGGGGTCCCACTGATTATGTATACAAAATTTGGTTGAGTTTGGTAAATGGCCAAGATTTTCATCTTTTGACCCTCCACCCCCACCTCTCCACCTTTTGGGTGGTTAGTTTTTTCATTTTTAGACTCCTGGGGGTCCCACCGATTATGTATACAAAATTTGGTTGAGCTTGGTGCAATGGTCTACATTTTTATTTTTTGACCCCCCTCCCCATTTTGGGAGGTTAGTTTTTGTATTTTTAGACTTCTGGGGTCCCACTGATTATGTATACAAAATTTGGTTGAGTTTGCTCAAATGGCATAGATTTTTAATTTTTAACCCCCTTCCACCCCCCTTAATTTTGGTTCGATATGCACCAAAATCTAATCAGCTCTTAATCTCAATGTATCAAAACTACCTGTCAAATTCGGTTTCGATATTCAAACTAGTTTTTGAGCTAGTTCGTCCACAAAATTTGGTAACGCACAGACTAACAACCAGACAACCAGACAGACAGACTAACAGACAAATTGACAAAACAATTATTATCTCGAACAATATAATTTTTTCGATGTTCACTTACTAGGACTTTTTTGTAGAGCGTAATGCCATGTTTTCGCTCAATTTTTATAACCAAAATAGTTTCAGCCGTTTTTGAGATATTTCGAAAAAAAGAAGGAAAAACCCACTTTTTTCATGCACGATTACAATACTTGACCATACCCTGTATGCGCTTTGATAACATTGGAGATGGAAAACTTCAAAAAAGGTATGCAAAATTTGAACTTACTAGTAAATAAATATTAATATATGAGTGAAAGTAAAAAAAGTCAAATAAAACAGATTTCAATTGACGATATCTGTTTTTTTCTTCTATCCCGAAAACAAACCTTCAACGTTGACTTGTTTATCCAAAGAGAGACAGTAATGATTGTTTTATTTTGATTTATGGATAGAGTGAAACACGAATCGCATGAACCAATTTCCTCTTTACCTTTGATATTGTGGAGAGATTGTGTTTTTTGTGCTTATAGACTATATATATTTTTTTTATTACCAAGAGACCTTTCGAAAAATGCCAACCTAAAAATATTCTATTTGATAGATAGAAGTCAAAGATTCAATCAGTGTGGATGAAATAATAAAAAAACAAAGTGCCTTATATGAATTCATTTCAGCATAATAAAAGATGATATAACACTTATATTTATAGAAAGTTCATCACAAGATCGCTGGGGGACAAAAGCAGCGGCTGCTTAGGGCCCACGATTTTTGGAACCTCAATCATAATTACTGGATTTTATTATATTAAAACGAACAAAGCATCTGAGAAGTAAATAAACGGTATAATTTAATCTTATTATATTAAACGAGCAAAAATTATATATATATATATATATATATATATATATATATATATATATATATATATACCCTTTAAAACTTGTTCTAGGTCAGGGGCTGGCAACCTTTTGAGACGGAAAAACCAAAAGTTGCAATTTACAAAATTTCCGAGTTTTAAAAGAGCCACTAACATTTAATTCAATATTTTGGTATTGGATTAGGATTAGATATATTTACTTTGATTTTTGATTTAAAATAAAGCCGCATCTTCACATCGAAATAGCCGCATGTTGCCGACCCCTGTTCTAGGTCAAAAAACAATAGCGTTATTTAGTTTCCCCCTGATATAAATAATCTTATATTTGAAACTTTTTTATATAATGCACTGTTTTTGAGTTATAAGACTGTCTCAAGATAAAAAACTCACCCGCTATACATCTATAGGGTCCGCCAAATAACTTTTTTTGTAAATACTATAAAAAAAAAACTACTGAATATTTTCTCAAATTTCTTTTTTTATTTGAAAGTACAATGCTTCCGGTTAATAATGGAAAATAATTGCATTCAAATGGCTGCCTCGGCTGGCCATGCAGTATCCTACACGATCGGTCCAATTTTTAAGCACATTATCGATTGTGTGCAGCTGTATTTCACTAATGGCTTCACGAATATTGTCCTTTAAAGCGTCAATTGTCTCTGGCTTGTCGGCGTAACACTTATCTTTGACGGCACCCCACAAATAATAGTCCGACGGTGTCAAATCGTAGCTCCGAGGTAGCAAAACGACATCAGCTCTGCGGCTGATAATGCGATCTTCAAAAACAGGGCGCAAAACATCGAGTGTAGCTTCGGCTGTGTGGCACGTAGCGCCGTCCTGTTGAAACCAAATGTTGCCAATATCCTCCTCTTCAATTTTTGTGAACAAACATTCGTTCAACATGTCCCGATAACGATCGCCATTGACTGTAACGGCCACTCTTTGCTCATTTTCGAAGAAAAATGGCCCAATTATGCCTCTGGACCAAAATCCGCACCAAACAGTGACTCGTTTTGGGTGGGTCGGCTTTTCAATGTATGCGTGCGGGTTTTCTGTGCCCCAAATGCGACAATTTTGCTTGTTTACATACCCGCCAAGATCAAAATGAGCTTCATCTGAAAAGATGATTTTTTTTGGCAAAATCGGCATCTTCTGTAAGCAGGCCCCTGATCGCAGGCCCAATTAGCGAAGCGAAAACGCATTGGATGGTCAGTTGGCTTCAACTCCTGAACCAATTGGACTTTGTATGGCGTCATACCAAGGTCTTTATGCAAAATTCGTCTCAATGATGTCTCCGAAATGTTCAATTGTTGAGAACGACGGTGAATTGATGTTGATGGCGCTTCACGCACACTTTCTGCCACAGCAGCAATATTCTCGGGTGTACGCACTGTTTTTGGCTTTTCACGCTTTGGTTTAACGATGAGGATGCCAGTTTCTTTCACTTTTTTCACAAGATAACGAACATACGGAGCTGACGGTGCTTCTCTTCTTCCAAAATCCGTACGCAATTTTCGCACACATTCTGCAACATTAGGATGATTTTAAAAGAAATGTCGCAATTTTTCCCAGCGTTGTTCAAGCGTATACACAACCATATTCGTTCAGCGGAAGGATAAAACTAATTATCTGTCAAATCAAACATGAGCTAAGTGTTATCATTCACGAAATAAGCACTAGTTGAAAAAAAAACGTTAGATGGCGGACCCTATATATAATGATAATTGTGACTAACCTAAGCCATTGATCATTCTGAACTTATTGAGCTTGTTTTATTAAATAACCAAATAAAATTATCCTCTACAATTTTCAATGAAATATTTTCTAATAATATTCAATATCGAAATCGGATATTGAATTCGGTATTTAATTAATATAGACGGAGAGAAACTCTTGTGGGTTATCCATTGTTTATTGTATAATTTGAATTATACCTAACACGCAATATGAAAACGAAGGTTTCTATATATCTACTCTTATTAAACGAGCAAAAATTGTTTATATATTTATTTGTTAGTATATAGGTATATATGTAATTGTATCTTAGTTCTATTTTGAAAATGGCTCTACCGATTTTGATGAAACAAAAATCTATTAACAAGTTTTCAGGATGAGAAAACGATCTGGCTAGGTCTGGACCTCGACAAATTTCATCAATATTGATCTTTTCTTAATTTAAGTAATTATTGATAGATGAAAATCTCAATAAAAAAGTTTGTTTACATTTTTTTCAATTATCTTTTATTTATTAATTAGTTTTTCAATTTTAAAACCCACTAATACTTTATACCAAATATTGTTATATATTAGAATTTGACAATTTAATTTATTAAAATTCCTCTTATTAAAAAACACTGACTAAAAAACTAAAATGTAAGGTGCATTATTTCATTGAAAAAATTGCTTCAATAAAATTATTATTTAATATTTATTTAATTGATTAAAAAATTCGATAAATTGTTAAAATTATACGGAATTTATTCATATACCTATAAGTATATATATAATCTGTAGACCCCTAGAAAGCTAGAAATTCAAAAACTGGGTGCGGGGTGGGGATGGATGTGGGGAGTGCAGGAGGTGGGGTATCGGGAGGTGTAGTGAGGTGCGGGGTTGGACTTCTGTGGTGGGGGGGTCCAGGGGGCGTTTGGTTACCGTGCATCGCTCGGTGGCTCCAGGTACTTTAGCATTAAAACCATGTATTTTTCTATTTATTATTATTATTATCCACATTTATTTTAATAAATATAATGAACTGATGAGAGAGACTACCTAGTCGTTGGATTAATCCTAAAATTTAATACTAAAATAATTAAAGTTTTTAATTCGTTTATTTTATAAATCAAAAAATCTAGAAATAATAGTTAACTTAAACAAAATTTAATGACAAAGTGTTTGAAAATAATTTGATCAAGATAAATACAAGGTGCGGCATAAAGATTTAGTACATTTTGAAAAAGTATAAAAAAAGAAAAAATTTATCTAGAAAATAACTGAATATATTTTTGAAAAGAACATATTTTTTTTAAGTGTCTTAAACATTATCAGACAAAAAAGGAGGGTGGGTCAAAAATGAAAATTCTAGCCCTTTCGACCATACTCAACAAAATTTTGTATACATATTCTGTAGAACTCCAGAAGGCTAGAAATACAAGAACTAACCAAATTATGTACACATAGTTTGGTTGAAAGGGCTAGAATTTTCATTGGGGGGGGGGGGTTCAAAAATGAAAGTTCTAGCTCTTTTGACCAAGAATTTTCTAGACTAGGCTAGAATTTTCATTTAGGGTTGGGGGCGGGTCAAACGACCAAACTATGTATACAAAATTTGGTTAGTTCTTGCATTTATAGCCTTCTGCAGAATATGTATACAAAATTTGGTTTAGTATGGTCGAAAGGGCTAGAATTTTCATTTTTTACCCGCCCCCAACCCTAAATGAAAATTTTAGCCCTTTCTACCAAACTATGTATACAAAATTTGGTAAGTTTTTGCATTTCTAGCCTACTGGGGGTCCACAGAATATGTATACAAAATTTGGTTTAGTATGGTCGAAAGGGCTAGAATTTTCATTTTTGACCTGCCCCCAACCCTAAATGAAAATTCTAGCCCTTTCGACCAAACTATGTATACAAAATTTGGTTAGTTCTTGCATTTTTAGCCTTCTGGGAATCTACAGAATATGTATACAAAATTTGGTTGAGTTTGGACGAAAGGGCTAGAATTTTAATTTTTGACCCCCTCCTTTTTTTGTCTGATAATGTTTAAAACACATTTAAAAAAATTATTTTATGTTCTTTTCCAAAATATATTCAGTTTTTTTGTAGTTAAATTTTTCATTTTTTTTATACCTCTTCAAAATGTGGTAGATCTTTATGGCCCACCCTGTATAGTGTATATGAATGTCTGGGCTAATTTTAATGTTTGTGAGTGATTCAATTGTATTTATTTTTTGTATAGAGCCTGATGAAGTTACAATAAATTAGCGAAACGTTGCGATTGGCCGTATAATTTAACACTGTGTTTAATTGTTTCCTTTTTTTGATCTGTTTTGTTTTTAAATCTAATTAACCTAGCTTTATGGTATAATATTATTCTCAAGTTTCAAATAATTTAATTACTAATTTTAGTTTTAAAAATAAAAAATATTTTTCCCAACTTTTCAAACATTAGCTTATATCTATTAAGATGTGTTTTACGCTGTGTAGAAATGACATGAAAAAAAAAAACATAAGCTGGGAGAAAAAGGCGTTAAAAACATCAAGTTGCTCACGAAACTTTCATCATTAAAATGAATGAAACGAAACTAAGCTGCTTTAGAATTCGTTCTAAAGTCATTCTTTATTTAAACAAAGCGGGTTAGAGGAATTATTTGCTGTATATGAACGCTAGCTAGATCGATTTGTCAAATTTAACGATTTTCTTCGTTCCCATAACTTCAGAATATGAACGAATGTTTTGTTTCCAATGCAATAGCTAGCCTTTGAAGGACCCTGTGCTAGATGCTAAATAATTCGGCTCCTTAAGTAGATATTAAGTTAATAGAGTAAAGGGTGTGTAGTTTCACAGTGAATGAAATAAAACTCAAAGAGGTTTATACAAACTCAATATATTTCGGATTATTAGTCCATCATAGATATTAAGTACCTGGAGGCACCGAGCGATGCTCGGTAACTTCTTCCTTCAGTTAAAATCCTTATTTTAATAATCAGTAGAGATTGTGGTGTTGGTGCAAGGTGAAACATCTTTAATAAAGATAAGAGTAAATAAATATTTTATTTAATAGGAATTTACTATGAGTTAAGTATACTGGGTCACTTATTTCACATTAAAATTAAAATTAAAATATTTATTTCTAAACATATAACCTATCCAATAGCAAATATTCTCCAGAAGCATGGTATCACTCCAGCCCTTTATAATATAAATAATTTATCCTCCCAATTAATAAATAATAAACTCGACAAAATTGATAAAATAAATAGATCTGGTGTATACAAATTAAATTGCAACGATTGCGAGGCAATTTATATTGGCCAAACTGGACGATCTTTTAAAAAACGGCATAAAGAACATTTAGCTTCCCACAGACAATTAATAAGAAACCAGCCCATAAATCCAGATTCCACTTCCGCATTTGCTAATCATCTATATGCTTTAGACCATGTACCTTCACCTTCTAACCCCTCCCCTATTCATTTCGAAAGAAAAGGATTAAGATTGGATCTTCTTGAATCCACGGAAATAAAATATGCCTTGTCGAATGATGAAAATATTATCAACAATCAACTAGATGTAAAACCAAATATAATAATTGATCTTTTAATATCCAAATGAAAAAATCATCCCCAACCCAGAGACACAAGTCAACGACCTTACTAACTTGCCTTTCACCCAAACAATCCTATGTAAATAAAGGTCAACCTGATATTCTTTCTTAACAATAGCTTAAGAGAAAGCGTCCTTTTAAAATAATTTTATAAATTCTGTCTCTCTGTTCAATAAACACATATATAGCCTGTTATTCAATAAGTTAAATTAGTTACTTTCTGTATTTCCTGAAGATGGGTTGATAGCCCGAAATATATATATTGAAAAAGAAAAAAAATTTATATCTTTTAATTTTTTAATTTTACTGTGAAATAAGTGACCCAGTATCCTTAACTCATAGTAAATCCATATTAAATAAAATATTTATTTACTCTTATCTTTACCTTATTTTAATATTATTATAAATTTAAAATTCTGATAAAAAGGTCTATTTTTATTAGAGAGCCGTTTTCAAATTAAAAAAATACAAATATATCTATATAGTATTCGACCACTGTACCCCCCACCTCCACCCTGCTTGACCCCACCCCCGAAACCTCACCCAAACTCAACCAAATTGTATACATAATCGGAGGTTCGCTAGAAGGGTAGAAATGCAAAAACTGGGTACGGGGGTGGTGTGCTGATGCAGGGGGGTGCCGGGTGTAGTGGAGGGTTTAGGTGAGGGTCCAGAGGCGTAGTGGGGTGGTGCGGGGGGTACTGGGTGGGGTTCAGGGGGTGTCGTGGGTGGGAGTGGGATATGAGTGTGGGGTTCGTGGGTTGGGGGCCCAGGTGGCGTGCTCCCTGGCTAGCAAGAGGGCCGCCGAAGGCGGGCCTTGCAGCTAGTATTTAATATTGTTAAAAGAAGAGTGTTGTCTTTTGATGGTATTAAATAGTATTATTTATCAATTCAATGTGGTAAAGTATAACTTATCAAGGTATTAGAGCGGTAATTAAACCTTATGGTCTATACTCTATAGTAACACTTTAATAAAACTATGAAAATACACGCTGGTGTAAACTAGATTGTTTTTTACGATAATCTGTCGACACATAATTTCCATTTAATTTCCAGAAGCAGAATAAGTGGTGGAGAGGAGGAGAGTGCAAGTCACGAATCAATCACGATTTAAGTAGCCGCTGTTCGTATAAACGGCTGTCTCGAACTTCATGCGGGTTGCGAATCAATCAAAGGCAAGAATTGATCGATCTTATCTTAACAAATTGCCTGAGGCGATTTAAAATATTATGCTGGGATTTCTAATGATTTACGAAGAGTAATTCCAATAGAAAGCTTCCGATAAATTGGATAAAAACTTATATACCGGGTGAGTTTTTTATCTTGAGACAGTCTTATAACTCATAAACAGTGTATTATATACAAAAAAGTTTCAAATAAAAGTTTGTTTATATCGAGGGGGAAACTAAACTACGCTATTGTTTGTCGACGTAGAACAAGCTTTCAAGGGTATTTCAATGTCAAGTTCTATTTTTTAAGTGGAACCCTATATTTTTCTATATGTTTACTTAATCAACAAAAAAAAAACTGAACAACTTTCATAAGTTGAAAAGTTTTTGTTTTGCCGAGAGTAGCAGAGTTGTTGATTCACAAAGAGAAACAAAGAGGTTGTCCTCTGCTTGATGCAAATAAACATATACACATATATATCAAGATGATATATCTGTATATATATTATTTATTTGTTTGAGACTATAGTTAGCTAGCCTTCCAGTGACGAAGGAACACCAAGTTTTCAATATCCATATGATATTGACTCCATGAAAAACATTTATAATTGAAGAAAGACTGATGATGAAGACCAAGTCTTCGAAACTAAAGTCTCAAACAAATAAATAATATATATACAGATATATCATCTTGATATATGAGGAGCTAACATTCAAAACGTGCTTTGTCCGGGTGAATGTACTTTTCAGAAACTGCAAATATCGAATATACAAAATATATATATTTATTTTTTGTTACAAAAATAACTAATATTTTGTAGATATTCTATTTATCATAATGAGATACGTCTATAAAAAAGTTATAAAGGATTAATATTTTAAATAATTAATATAAAATTGGACAAAGCACGTTTTGCATGAAATTAATGGACAAAGCACGTTTTGAATGAATTAGGCATGGACAAAGATTATTTTGATCAAATTTTATTTATTATTTATAAAAGAAATACACATGTTAAAAAAACATGAGTCCATTAAGATGACACCTTGGAATCTTAAATGTGTAAATCACACATTTCAAGTTCCAAACAATCACATTCTTCTTCAGGTTCCTCAAAATTTATCGTAGGCACATTAAAAATAATGTCTTTGTACCAGTTCATTTTTGCTGTGAGCAAACAACATGTACTGCAAGCATCACTGGCTGGCGATCTAAATCCGATATTAAATTCATTGACAAAAATTCTTCTAAACATTGCCGGACTCACATCCATGTCTTCATAAGCAGGATCATTATACATTTCATACAAGTTTTTTGATAGACAGATCACAGCTTAAATAAATTCTCCTAGACTTTTGTCTGTTATAGTGTGATTCTGTGCCTCGAAGGTTTTTAATAAACTGCCTTACATTTTCTTTTTTTAATAAGCTTAAATGGCTTTTTCTGTCACCGCCTCTTTTTTCCTCAATAGGTAAGCCAGCATGTACCTTCCTAGCAATATTTTTGAGTCTAGTGCGGCCAACTCCAGTCACCACAAAAATGAAAAAGTTCTGGCAAACTGGTATTTTGCCAGAGTCCCTTGTAGGTAAATGGTAGGAGGCAAAGAATTCGTGGTCTCTGCCAGGTTTTTGGTGTGTATTTTCATCAACTGGTCTAGGCCTACGCCGTTTTATTGGACATGTCTTAATAAGAGTATAAATAATGCTGTCTTGTGAAGCTTTATCTGGCTTTTCAAAAAAATCATTTCTAAAGGTTTTCAAGTCCCTTGGTATGAACTTCACACAAGAAAACCTATCGTTATCATGTTTACAAGGTTCAAATGTAAGGGCTATTTTAGGAGCGCTGTATCTGGTTGATTTTGATGAAGCTTTTTTACCACGTGTAGAGTGTCTTTTTCTGCTTCCAATGTTGTAGTCACCCACACGTACACTTCCGTCGGCATCTTCATTTTCCATTTTAAATGAAATTTAGGAATATATGAAAACAATTAAATCTAAAGACTACTCACAAGAGCTTTTCCAACTGAACTACTCCTATAAAGTAAGAATTAAGGTAAGAGAATGAATAAGACGTGGCAGAAACAAACAGTCACGTGACTAGAAACAAGCAATCCTAATGGTCAGATGGACTAAGCACGGTTTGGTTGGAACTTGTCTATGGACAAAGCACACTTTGTATGAAACTCAAGTTTTCAACATGATTTTTAAATGGGAAATAACATGATTTGACTGAATTCTGATATTCCTTCATGTCCAAATTACGTAGAGGAACACAAATATGTCAATAACTCATTTTCGAAAAAAGTGGACAAAGCACGTTTTGAATGTGAGCTCCTCATATAGGTAAGCGAGCGTACCCCTCCCCCCAAACGTAGTAAGTAAATCCGTCGAGTTCGATTCATAAAATGTATATGTTTTGCACCGACTTCAAATAGTGATTTCAGGTTAATATTTCATCGTTTAATTGTAACTAAATTAGATAATTATTTTATACCGTTTAGTGCATTTTATTTTTCAGTTCTTATTATTTTATTTGTTGCATTTAATTTTTTTGAGGTCGGTTTTATTTTTATTTTTTTATAAAAATTATTTTTTTATTTTTCCATATATCTTTGGTGCATTGGACCTCTATTTTTAATAAATTGATCTAAAAATAGACTGATCTGAATCCGATTAAAGATTAATTGATTTCGAATTCGATAATTTCAACAAATGAATTTGTCATTTCAATTCCTAAAATAGACGAACAAAAGGTTTGTATAAATGAATTAATTTCCACCCCCGTTCACGGAGTAGATAGGTATTTCTTTTAAACCCTTGCTAAATCAAGGGTTAAGTGTCACGTTGTCTGTTTCGAGTGACAAACCCAAACCATCCTTGAAAATACATTAATAATTCTAATCTTCTCAAGGCAAAAGAAATTTCTTAAGTTATCTTTGGGCTCAAAAAAAAAACAGCAAAGAAAGAAAAGTCGCGAACGCGGGGGTGTAAAGTAAAGCAGGTTGATTCAGGAGGGGATGACGCCCCCAAGGTGTCACCTGGAGTTGCTCAGGGAGAGGTCTTCTTCTTCTAAGGAACCAATTAGTTGAAAAAACGTCCCCTGCCATTTGTCTGCTGGTGCCACTTAGCCAGCCGCTTTTGCACCCCTTCAGTCACACAGGACGTAGCTTAGCACCAGGGGGGGCGAAACTTTTATCACTTTCAAGTCATCATCTGATTTTTTTACCATTTTTCTTTTTCTTTTCCCTCCCCCTACCGACCACCGAACCATCCGTCAAAAAGAAGAAATGACCTATCTCTCTCTTTGGCAAAAGCAGAAGAAAGAGTTTGAACAGGATAATCAGCGCGTGGATTAAAGTAACTTTTCTAATAGGGGTAGGTTTTAGATAAAAGAAAAAAAAATAACCAAAATAATTGATATATAGTCCCTGCTGACTTTGAAAATTCTTCATTCTGCTAAAACTAACTGACATTTAAATAAAAAAATAAAAAATAAAAAAAGACCATGGGGATTAAAAGAATTGTCTAGAATTAGAAAAACATTTTACTTTACCATTATAATACTCTGTACGTGGAAATTTTGTAATGTGGCCATCCACTTGACTTTACCATACAACCTGGCCCCTCACTTATATTTAATATTTAATAAAACTATTTATAATCATGTAGGGGGGTTAGTTTTTGCATTTTTAGATTACTGTGTGCCCACTGATTATGTATACAAAATTTGGTTGAGTTTGGCCAAATGGCCAAGATTTTAATTTTCAACCTCCCTCCACCCCCCTTAATTTTGGGTCGATATGCACCAAAATCTAATCAGCTCTTAATCTTAAAGGACCAAAACTACTGTGAAATTTGGTTTCTATATTCACACTAGTTTTTGAGCTAGTTCGTCCACAAAATTTGGTAACGCACAGACTAACTAACAGACAGACTAACAGACATTTTGACAAAAAAATTATTATCTCGAAAATATAATTTTTTCTATGTTCACTTATTAGGGCTTTTTTGTAGAGCGAAATGCCACGGTTTCGCTCATTTTTTTTTATCAAAATAATTTCAGCCGTTTTTGAGATATTTCGAAAAAAAGAAGGAAAAAACCACTTTTTTCATGCACGATTACAATACTTGACCATACCCTATATGGTAAAGTAAAAATAAATCATACTTTTAAAGGGTATCGCTTACTTTCACCTAGACAAAGTCAGAGTAACTTTTCTAAACAATGGCTGACAAATCGAAGTGCAGTGTTCGTTAGGGTGGAACGAAAATGTCATTTTTTTTTTCATTTTTGTATTTATAATAGTGCCCAAAATATGCATTTTAGGTTCATATATATTATTAAAAATTTGAAAATTTTGAAAAATGTTTTTAATGTTTTCTTCTGCATGTATTTGTACAAAATGTAGTTGTAAGACAAGAAAACGATATAATAAATTATTTATATTTTTTTTTTTTTTTTATAATGATATTGATACAAGAAGAAGTTGCACCAAGAAGGTACAACCTCTGAAGTCCGTGGTGGACCCTTGTAACGTGAAGATAAGGGGAGATTTAGGGATTGGGTAGAGGTCGAAGGTATCTGTGGATGCTGGTCTTGAAAGTTTGAAGGTTATAAGTAGCTGGAAAGACGGTCGGGGGAAGAGAATTCCAGTCTCTAGATGTCATAGGGATAAATGAATTGGCGAATGCGTTTGTTCGATTAGTATCTAGTTTAAGCGCGTAGGGGTGTTGAATTTTAGAAAATCGTGTATTTCGGGCAAATGAGGCCTTTGGTGGGATTATCGATTTTATTTCGTCAGAACAAAAGCCATGGTAATATCTATATTACAAAATAGCAACTTATTGGAAGATTATTCGAAATAATAGTAAAAATTTCACTTTTATCAAATTGTTTCGTTCTTGCGGTACTTCAAGACATGCTATAATCACTGTCTCAAAAGTTTTTATGGCTTTTTTTACATCAATTAACATTTATCTTGTGGTAAATATTACAATAATATACAAACAAACAAAGAATAAGAACCTAGCCAAATTTGTTAATTTATTATACTTTATCGTTCTTGCCGCACCTCAAGACATGCTCGAATAGCCGGATACTGACTGAGGGTTTGCTTCGCGAGGCCAGCCCCTTGAGGCAAATGCCTAGTCGGTCAGTACTTGCCTCGTCTAAGGCTGCCTCGGCCCGATCCATCAGTTGTCGGTTTTTGTGAATGCTCAAAGGCGCCTCGGGTCGTTTCCTGCGTTCACTCAGGACGGTTCTGAGGCAAACGCCCGAGGCAGCATCGCGAGGCTGCTCGCTCAGTCAGTATCCGGCTATTGACTTTTATATTTTGATTTCGTCTTTTCTACTACTAAACGCAACTTTTCCACCCTAGTGTCCGTTCCTTTTTTTCTAGATAATTCCATTGCATTTGTTTTGACGAGGTAAAATCAATAATCTCCCAAAAGCGTCATTTAAATGAAACACACCATTTTCAAATACTGTTCAAATTAGAAACTAACCGAACAAATGACTGGGCTCGCCTAGCTCTTACGCAGCTTTCATTCATCTGCGCGCAAATTGTTGCCTAAATACAGGTACACCAAAATCATAAATCAAGTTCAAAGTCAGACTACGTTTTGAGGATTTTTTATTTATATTTTATAATTTAATCTACTCTTATTAAACGAGCAAAAATTGTTTTTATATATATATTTATTTGTATCATTGTTCTGTTTTCAAAACGGCTCTACCGATTTTGATGAAACAAATTCTATTAACAAGTTTTGAGGATGTGAAAGCGATCTGGCTAGGTCTGGACCTCGACAAATTTAATCTTAATTGATCTTTTCTTAATTAAAGTCATTATTGATAGATGAAAATCTCAATAAAAAAGTTTGTTTACGTTTTTTTCAATTATCTTTTATTTTTAATTGTTTTTTTTAATTTTAAAACCCACTAATAGGTTATAGCAAATATTAATATAGTATATTAAAAGTAGAAATTTTTTGTTTGTTTTTAATTAACAGGTGCCTACATCATAACATTACAGGTGTGTTTACAAAAAGTGGTTGAAGTGGCTTTTTTTTATATAATTTAATTTTATGTTTTTATTTCAGATCCTATACGATTATTTTTTTTATTATTATTTTCCTATTTATTTTTTATAATGTTTATCAATATGAACGAATGTGGGCAAATTGGTGTACGAGTAAACAAATATATACATAATATGTAGACCATTAGAAAGCTAGAAATGCAAAAAGTGGGTGGGGTGGCTGTGGGATGTGCAGGATGTTGTGGGGTGCAGTTGTGGGGATCCGGGGGTGAGAGGCGCGGTTGGGGTGGGGCGGAGTGGGGCGGAGTGGGGGTGCAGTGGTTTCGGTCAGGGGTACCGTGCATCGCTCGGTGGCTCCAGGTACTATTTTTCTTATACGTGCAAAAAAAATTGAATCAGTTAAAAAGCTCTAAATGGAAAAATAATTCAAATTCAAGTTCGATTTCGGACAAGAGCTACATTTGAAATATAATAATAAATGAAAGTAAAAATATATTTTTTTAATAGCGTTTATACATTAGAGGGATGGCACTATAAATGGTCGGAAAAGCAAGTAATCCTTTGAGAGATAGTGTAGGCGTACACCATTGCGAAGGTTAATTGCCACCGGCGGGGCTATAATAAAAAATAAATCTAAAAAATTGTTATTGTTAGCGTAAAAAAAGAGGTCCAACGAAAAGGAGCTTAATTTTATGATATAACGATACTTTTACTATCTTAGAATTTTTGTGTGCAAACTAAGGTTAGAGGGGTTTTGTTATAAAACTCTCAACGCCGCCATGGTTAAGTGCTCTATATAACCCTGATGGTCACAATTGACACACACACGGTGTAGAGATGGACAGACAGACATCTCTCTATTATAAAAATGCGATTGTTTTATTTTTATTGACAATCAAAGAAAGTGACTTTTGTATTATGATTATAAAAGTATTTTTATTTAAGTATAATACAATTGAAGTTTTTGGAGACCGGCTCGTAAGTTCAAAAAAGAGAGGTAGGTAATTATAACAATTCAAATTTTAATTTTTATTTAAACCACACATAATTAATTATAATTATTTATTGAACCCGAACAAATAATACAATATAACTACGACGATTCGATCGACTTGTTCTGCGATCGTTCTCAAGTATGAGCATCTACTCAGATTATAGGTTAACTGAGCCAATCACGTGTCGGTCAGGCTTATATAGACTCCATGTACAGTCCAGTCAAAAAACAAACACACTGACTACCTCAGTGCCCCTGCGGGCTGAGAAAAAACCATAAAGCGAAAAATATTAACAAATCAAATGATAATAATAATAACAGTCGTTTTACAGACCTGCTATATAGTAAGAAGATTCCTAACGATTAAATGAACAAAAGAAGAGTAACTGAGGGCCAGGGTGAATTCCCTTTCCTCAGCGTCTGAGCCTAACCCCATAAGAACAACAGGGGTAGGTGAAATTTTACCAGCACTTGTGCTGAGTAAGTGTCATAACTCAAATAATAACAATAATAAATAACAATTAATCCACATATCAAGAATATTATAGTTTACATAGTTAGATTTATTAGTTAGATTAGAGGCATCCGGCTAAAATCTGGCCCCCGAGGTAGAGACAAATTTAAATAAAATAATTAGTATCGTAAATGGCTTATGGCTAGAAAGGCCGAAAAGCCAAGAAAAAAAAAGAATATTATAGTTTACATAGTTAGATTTTATAAAACAATGTACAGGTTGGCAACCCTGACATTTATATTATTTGTAAGTAGGCAATCCCGATATTTACATTATCTTCAATTTGGTAACCCTGATATTTACCTTAACTGCATAAATTAGCAACAAGATAATTACAAAGTATTTTTATAATTTTAAGTTACATTATCTGGAAAACTACATGGAATTTTTTTATTAAAAACCGACGTTTCGGTGGTATATTCTCTACTTCTTCAAGGTTTTGAAGTTTTCACTGACATTTCAAAACTGAAGAAGGAGGGAATAAACTTTCGAAACGTCGGTTTTGAATAAAAAAAGATAGTTATAATTCCATGTAATTTTCCAGATAATGTAACTTAAAATTATAAAAATACTTTTTAAAGTTTTCACCGACATTTCAAAACACTGAAGAAGGAGAGAATAAACCTCCGAAACGTCGGTTTTGAATAAAAAAAAAGATAATTAAAAGAGATTGTGGTGTTGGTGCAAGGTGAAACATCATTTATAAAGATAGTTATAATTATCTCCTTTTTTTGAATTTTGGACTGCCTCATCAAAATCCACTCAATTCACTTACCAGTCAGTCCGTCTCCAAAAATTACTTCAATCTTATTATATCTCTCTTTTTATTCAAAACCGACGTTTGGGAGGTTACTTCCCTCCTTCTTCAGGGTCTGTTACCAATTCTATTTTTATTTTCTCTGTGCTATTCTAAATTCATTTAATTTATAAATAGGAATAAAAGATTTCAAGCGTTCTTTGTTCTTGGTTATTTTAAAATTTTAGCTTTGAAAAGTTTGAGCTAGAGAAGAGTTTTTAAAATTTAAATTAATCAAAATACACACTTTTTTTTTGCTAAATTCTACTTGACATGCCCGCGAGGAAAACGAAGCCTGCCTGTCGGGCGGTCTTAGAATTGAATTCACTCAACTTTCTTTCTTTTTTTTTTTTTTGCCTCAAAAAATATTCGAAATGTGGTGAAAAATCATTTTTTTCTGTCTGTATGTCTGAATCTCGATATCCATAATAAATCAATAGAACGAAAAGGCGTCGAAAGTTCGTTCTGCTGTCAAAATGGATATATTTTCAATGCAAAGCACCAGTGGCGGATTTAAAGTTGGGTGGACTAAGCAGCCCCCAAATATTATCAAATAAATAATATAGTCTCATTGATAGATCAATTTAGAACAAATTATATAAAAATATTGAAACCAACATAAATAAATAAATAAATAAATCTTTATTCCTCGACCTGCTTAGAGGCACAAGTCCTCGGTGGCTAGGTTCTCCAAACATCAATACAAATTAACTACAACAATTTAACAAATAATAAACAAGTACAAGAAAAAGAAAAAAAAATAGAAATGTATGCTCATTAACAAATAACATGACCATAGATTTCCATCAAAAGACAAAAAGTAATTTACAAATTCCAAGCAAAAACCCGATACCAGGAGCAAGCGACGCATTAGCCATTCCGGCATTTGCCATAATTTGTTAAGGAAACCTGGTCAAAACCTTAACAAGGATGGTGTGACCTCTCTCTACCTCAACTAACCTCTGCTTGTGAAAACTAAATAAAATTTTGTACAACTCTAGGACTTTAGGACTTGACAAACTTCATAATTGATTTAATCAGGGCCGTGCCGTGGTATGATGCAGGAGAGGCGGCCGCATCAGGCGGCACAGTAAGGGAGCGGCATAAGCAGCATCATCAGAAAATTTGTAAATAAAAAAAAAAAAAAACATTTTTTTTTTTAAAGTACTATATGTGTGTGTGTGTGTAGGGGCGGCGTCTCTGACCCCCCCCTCCCCCGCTTGGACAATTCGATCGCGACACACTTTCGAGATAAAAAGTAGATCTTATATACATCGGGCACCTTATATACATTCTCCCCCCCCCCCCATAAAAAATTCCTGGATCCGCCCTTGCTCGCTCTGTTGTAGCTCTGAGAATTTTATTAACACGCCCTGTCTCTGTAGCTAGTGGGAAAATAAGTTTTTTCACAAATTAAAATGAATAAAAAAAACTACGTAAGAAGTTCAATAAACTAAACAAAACTTAGAAATCTGTCTTTAATTTCTATTGAATCTTTATTGACTACACATCCTAATTAGCCAATTGTTAAAGTTAAATTTAGAAGGGTTAAAATGTAGTAGATTGATATAGTTGATCATTGTTATCATTATTTTAAAGAACATAGTTTATATTTTCAAAATAAAAATAGTATTCTTACATTTTGAGCAGTTTTTTTTATTATTATTATCACAATCGAAGTTTATTTTAAAGAAAAAACATTTAAAGGGCGGAATTTCGAAGACTTGCATCATACTGAGAAAATCTACCGCACGGCCCCGAGGGTTAACCGCGACCTAATATGCTGTACACCTACTTCCACTTGTACTTCCAAATATTTCCAGGTACTTCCAAATATTTCCAAGTAGTTCAAAATATTTCCAAGTAATTCCAAATATTCCCAAGTACTTTCAAATCGAGGGGTGAACCGCAATTGGAATTAGGTGTACACCGTCTTTGGAATTATCTGGAATTACTTTGGAATTCATTAGATAATCTATTGTCATCTACTTGGAAATGAAAGTGGAAGTGGATGTAGGTGTACACGATTTTAGGTCGCGGTTCACCCCTCGTTTCAAATATTTCAAGTACTTCAAAATATTCCCAAGTACTTACAAATCGAGGGGCGAACCGTGATTGCAATTAGATGTACACCGTCTTTGGAAATATCTGGAATTACTTTGGAATTCATTAGATAATCTATTGTCATATACTTGGAAATGAAAGTGGAAGTGGAAGTAGGTGTACATGATTTTAGGTCGAGGTTCACCCCTCGTTTCAAATATTTTCAAGTACTTCCAAATATTTCCAAGTACTTCCAAATATTTCCAAGTACTTCCAAAATAGTTCCAAGTACTTCCAAAATACATCCAAGTACTTCCAAAATACTTCCAAGTACTTCCAAAATACTTCCAAAGAAGTGTACACCTACTTCCAATCGCGGATCACCCCCGAGTGGCCCCTTCTAATAAGCGAATTAATTATTTTATTTTCGTTACGCCAATTACGTGATGATTTTATAGACTCAATCGTATTTTATCGATAATGAATCGATTTCACAATTTCTCTTCAAGATTCACAAATTATCAAGTTGAAAACAATAAGGAAAGAAATCGAAACTCAGATGTTTTGAATAAACTACGTTATTAGATGTCAAATCACCTTGATGAATAAATTAAGATCGTTCTAGTGTTTTAGAAAATCTGCTACTCTCATATAAGGAGTCATTTCAAAATTCATTAAAATGAAACGAAAAATGAACGACTAAGAAAATGTGCCAAATTACCTTTCGAAGGGATCGCGTTTTCTATAAAGGAATTCAATATTCCTCGACTCTATTAGTAGCATATGGCACATCGAAACTCCTCTGATGAAAAAAGTAGAAAACGTCCCGTTAGAAATGTCTAGCCACTTATTTAACTCCACCCCTTTCTAAATCTAACTATTGATCTATTCTAATTTAATGTTCATTCTTTATATTTTCCTATCTCTTTTATTTCTCTCTCTTTTCACATTTGACCTATATATTTTGTACTTTACTTTAGTATGAGGGAGTAGGTACTCCTGGAATCATCCAGGAATATTAATTTTTTCTAAATATCTACTATTAAATGGCTTAAAAAAATACTCGAAATATCAAATTTTTCACATAAATCTTAAGCGGAAATACGAATCTTGTAATTTTGTTGAATGCAATCTGATATTTATTTCATTAAATTTTTTCGTAAAATACTATTTGTCAAAATATTTAATTTACCTATTGGCCCAGTAAATAGAGGGGTTTCAGCTTACACTAATTGCAATAAAAGACTTTTTCTAGGATCGTTTCATATGGTGTAGGTATGCTAAATCTAAGCCTGCGACCTCGAAAGTGTGGGGGGAAACTTTTGGTGGACGAAAAACCTCGAAATGTTCGGACTTTTTCCAGTTTTTTGCTTATAATTCGAAAACAGTCTATATTTTGTAAATAACTGTCCTAGAGTAAATTAAAGAGGACAGAATTTCACGTAGATTAGAAAAAAGAAATGCTAAATTGGTCCAGTACTTCAATTTTTAAATGGGATCCAAAAATCAGCCACCTTTTGAATACCTATTCCAAAAAATGACACTTTTTTCGATTATTTCCCATTTTGACTATGAAGAAGCATGTTTTCGAAAAAGACCACTCTAGACATTTTTAAATTTGATTTAGATTAAATTTGCTACAATTTAAACAAAGTTTTATCTTAATTGGATAATGGTAACCCGGGCCGCAATGAGATTGAAGTTTTGAAAAACTGCAATTTTTTTGGAAAAAATCGAAGTTTTTCTATCATAAATTGAAAACCACTCATCCTAGAAACCTGATTTCTGTCTCATTATCTCTCTGTTGGCTTAAACGTTCACTTGGACCACTTTTTTGATAAAATTCCTAGATTTATAGATATCCAGCATTTTCCATGACGCTTTTGAGGATTCGGATCATATCCTGTTCGGAAAATGTAGGATATCTATAAATCTAAGAGTTCTATCAAAAAAGTCGTTCTAGTGTACGTTCAAGTCAACAAAATTTTCTAGAGAATGAGATAGAAATCAAGTTTTTAGGATGAGTGATTTTCATTTTATAAAGGAAAAAATGCGATTTTTTACAAAAAATTGCATTTTTTAAAAATATTAAACTCATTGCGGCACTGATTAGCATAATCCAATTAAGATGAAACTTGTTAGGATCGTAGCAAATCTAATCTAGTTTAAAAATGTATAGTGGTCTTTGTCAAAAACCTGCTCTTTCATGGTCAAAATTGGAAAAAATCGAAAAAAGTTTGAGTTTTTTGGATATTCAAAAGTGATCCCGGTGGCTGTTTTTTGGATCCCCAATAAAAATCGAACTACTGGATCAATATTGCATTTCTTTTTTAATCGACGCCAAATTTTATCCTCTTTAATTAAGTATAGGACAGTTATTGACAAAATATAGATCGTTATCGAGTTATAAGCGAAAAACTGGAAAAAGTCGGAAAATTTCGAGGTTTTTCGGCCACCAAAAGATGTCCCCACACTTTCGAGGTCGCAAACTTAGATCCGGCATACGCCCACCATACCAAACGATCCTAGAAAAAAATAATTGATCGCAATTAATGTAAGTTGAACCACTTTTTGGATCCTCTATTTAATGGACTATAGATAAATAAATGGTCTCGAAACTCCTTAAAGAGAACACTAGTAGTTCTTAATAGTAATGAACTGATTTATTTACAGTGATATATTCTTTTATTTACACATCGAGGTAAGGGATTAGATGAGAGAACACCACCCAGTATAATTTCAACCAAGTTAATTTTGAAAAAACATTGAAATAAATGGCGTTTTAATACATTTAATTATTTAATTTGGCCGAAAGCAAGACAAATAGAGAAAGAGAAATGGAGTAGTCGAGGGTGAAGAATTCCTGAGATTGTAGCAACACGGATAAAGTGTGAGTGTCTGGTGAATTCTGAGGCTGGACCACGTTCGCAATGTAAAGACAATTCTTGGTCGGGAGTTTAATTTAAAAGAAGGTCAACTTGAGGGGTTGGCTGGCAAGGGTGGCGCGTGAAAGGGTGAGCGGCCAAGGAGCAAGTGCTGGAGTGCTGGACACTTAACTGAGTAAACTTTAATTTAACACTCGAATGGAAACAGCAACGTTGACACACAGATACAGAGAGGACGGAAACAAACACTCCTTCATTAAAAAATAAATAAAGATATAAATAAAAGTAATGGAAGGAAATTCCCAGGCGAGTTACCTAACCTAACCCTAAGAGAAGGGATCTTTAATGAATTGCTCCATTAGAAAGATTGGGGAAATAAAATATTTGGATTCATACTTTCAGTTCTGTATATTAGTATACCCCTAGCAAGGGTGCTATGCCCCCTGGACCTCTACCCTATGACGCTCATCTCCCCGCCCCTGGACCCCCCCTGAGCCCTCTCTCCTCTATCTCCAACCACTCTCCACCCATGAACCCTCTCCCCGACCCCGGAATTATGGTACCTAATCTTGGAGTCAATTTTAATTGCTTTTTAACCGACTTCAAAAAGGAGGAGGTTCTCAATTCGACTGAATTTTTTTGTGTCTATGTTACTCGATTTCTTCGCCAATTGTGAACCGATTTTGATGATTTTTTTTTGCATTGTGTTCAGTATAGCTTTCCGATTGGCAAAAAACTAAATTTCATTGGTATTGGACCTTTTTTGTTATGTATGTTCACCCATAACTTCTTTGTTTATGAACCTGTTTATTTCTTTGTTTATTTGTTTTGTTTATATAATTTTGAAGTCGGTTTTATTTTATTTATTTTATAAAAATTATGAATTATTGAAAATAAATTTTATTTTTTTATGCAACGAAATTTTCTCTGGAGAGAGACGGACTGGTAGAAATTTTACTTGAAAGTAATGGAAGACAGCCCAGGGGTAGTGAAGAAAAAAAAATTAATACATATCAAATAAGGTGTAATTTATAAGAATCCTTCCTCCTTTCCTTTCAAACCGACGTTTCGCAGGATTTTTCCTTCCTTCTTCAGGGTTTCAAGAAGGGTCTGAAAAAGGAGGGAAAATCCTGCGAAACGTCGGTTTTAAAGGAAAGGAGGAAGGATTCTATAAATTACACCTTATTTGATATGTTTTTTAAGGAATTTGGTGTTGGTACTTGGTGAAACATTTTTTAAAATTATTGGATAAAAAATACTTGGTAGGTTTCACATTAAGATATAAAAAAATAAAACGAATTTATTTTTGGAGAATCTTTAATCTCGATATATATATTTCGAGATTAAAGATTCTCCAAAAATAAATTCGTTTTATTTTTTATATCTTAATGTGAAACCTACCAAGTATTTTTATCCAATAATTTTATTTGATATGTATTAATTTTTTCTTTCCTCACTACCCCCTACATTCAAGTATTATTTTTTTATTTTTATAGAGAAATCTTTGCGGAATTTATCAGAATTAAACGTTTTTATTTTTATATAAAATTTCATTTAAATTGGTAACCATGACGACTGTTTTTGTTGAGGGACGAACATACATAGGCAAAAAAATCGCAGTTTTTTCTTCATAAAATGAAAACCACTCATCCTAGAAACTTGATTCTTTTTTCTTCTCTAGAAAATTGTATTGCCTTGAACGTTTATTTGGACTACTTTTTTGATAAATGTTTTAGATTTATAGATATCCAGCATTTTTCATGACACTTCTGATGATTTAGATCATATCCTGTATGGAAAATGCTTGATATCTATAAATCTAAGAGTTTTATCAAAAAGGTGTTCTAAGTAAACGTTCAACTCAACAAAATTTCCTAGAGAATGAGATATAAATCAAGTTTTGTACGACGAGTAGTTTTTATTTTATGAAGGAAAAACTGCGATTTTTTTGAAAAAATGTCATGGAAAATGCTGGATATCTATAAATTTTGTTTAAATTGTATTAAATTTAATCTAGTTTAAAAATGTCTAGAGTGGTCTTTGTCGCAAACGTGCTCTTTCATGGTCAAAATGGAAAAATATCAAAAAAGTGCGAGTTTTTGGAATTTGCCGAAAGAGAAAAAATAGGCTAATTTTCAACTAGCGCTTGATCCCGAACGGTTGGTCGGAGAAAAAACCTAAATAATGAAATTTGTATAAAATTTTATGACCCTTCATTTTGATTAGGAAGGTTATTTGCAAAAAGTTGATAGTTTTCGAGTTATAAGCAAAAAACCACCACAAAATTGAAATTTTCACATTTTTTGAATTTTTTGCACTGTTGCGTCAGGAAGTTTTGATGAGAGACTTCAGATTTAGATTCAGCGTCCCAAAAAACATATCTATGCAAAAAATCAGAACTACCCCAAAACTTTCTTGATAAAAACACAATTTGACTGGACTATATGTGATAAGCTAGCTGATAAGCTAAACTTGAATCAGATAAAGATAAAAGTAAATAAATATTATATGCAATATTCATTTACTATGGTTATAATTCTATACTTTCCTGAAGATGAGCTTACAGCTCGAAATATATATATATATATATTGAAAAAATTTATATCTTTTAATTTTTTTTTATTTTAACGTGAAATAAGTGACCAAGAATCCTTAATACAGGGTAAAAGTTTTTTAATTGTTAAGGAAAAGTCCAAGTGTTGATTAATTGGAGCCAGGAATGTGTATTTAAAAAAAGATTAATGATGTTTTGTCCTAGAGTGAAATTGTTTTTTTGCCAAGGAGTGATTAAATGGACCACTGAGGAAGTCAAAATAAATTGATAAAACGTTTGGCCCATTTAATAAAAACTGTGTTTTTAGTTTTTGTATAATTCCCTGCTATTCCTGTTACGAAAAATATAACTTTTTTATTTTCGATAACAAAAAATTAGGATAATTTTAAAAGGATGGCATACTCAACTTTATCATTATTATAATAATAATAATAATAATAATTCTTTATTAGCTATTTTAGCTATCTATCATACAATTAAACAAATATATGTAATTTGTTTTTAAATAATACATTCAATTTTTGAGATACAAAGATAAAGATAATTAATACATTCTAAAATTATAACAATTTATAATAAACATATAAATGTATAACACACCACACATGACAATAAACAAATGAACACATGTACATAAATACTAATATTAATAATAACAAAAATTCAAATTAATCCTACATTAAAAAACAAACATCACAATTTTGATACTATGAGATAACGAATATAACAAAAATAACAATAATAATCTTTATTAGCCACTCCTCTCACATATCCATACGAATTGATCGTAACGATAGATGATGATAGATATCCATTCAACTAATACATTCAATTTTGAGAAACAAATGATAGGCATAATTCTAAAATATAACATACATAATAATAAACATACAGATATATAATACACAATACATGACAATACGTAACTATACACATACACATATGAGACAAGACCAAGGAGTGGATTACCTTGTATTTAAATAAATAATAAATAAATAATGGGACACACACATATACATATATATTTATAAATATGTTTACAATAATACATATATAATGACACAACATATACCTACATATCCACCCTTGCAACAAGGAATATACTGTTTATAAATACTAATTGACGAGATGATTTTTTACTCTTGTTGTGACAAAAGTAATAGTCTATCTCTCTTTTGAATGCAACTAGGTTCTTAAGTTTTTTATATGTTCGGGTAAGTTATTGTATGCTCTTAAGCCCTTATAAAATACATTATTCATTGTACTTGTTTTATTAACTCTACTCAAGTAGAAATCATTTCTCTGTCTTGTCCCGTATGAATGTGGGATTCGTTTCATCTAATATGTCCATCAGATATTCCGGTGCTAATTGATTTTTAATTTTATAAATAAATACCATAACCTGCATTTCTATACCATTCTTCACATCAAGCCACTCCAATGTATCAAGCATTGATTTGACCTTTGTAAATTTATTGCACTTTAATATATTCCTCATGGCTTTGTTCTGTAGTTTCTGTAGACGCTCGATGTCTGCTTTACAGAACATATATAATATTGTAGGGCAGTACATGAAGTGGGGCAAGATAGTAGTTTTATATACTAGTGATGCCGTATAAGAGGAAAGACATATAGCTATTCTGCCGAGTACACCTACTTTTTTTGTTATTTTATTTATTATATAATTTGCATGATCCCTGAACATTAGTCCGTCGTCAATTATGATGCCGAGATATTTTATTCTGTCAACTTGCTCTAAATTCTTATTTCCAATTTTTAAAGCATTATTTTTGCAATGTCTAAGTTTATTGTTCTTTGTGATCAGCATATATTTTGATTTTTCAGCATTTAGGCTTAATTTATTGTAATTTAACCAGTCATGTACATCCTCTAATTCTTTATTTAATGTTTCAATAATTTTGTTATAATCGTCACCCATCATAGTTATTAGCGTGTCATCGGCAAATAGATAAATATCACTTTGCTTAGTCACTCTAACAATATCATTTATGTATATTAGGAATAGTACTGGACCAAGAACACTACCTTGAGGGACCCCAACTTCAACTTCTCTATTTTCAGAATTATTTATCCCATATTTCACCCTTTGCCATCTGTCTTTAAGGTAGCTTCGAAACCATTCTAATGCAACACCTTTGAATCCAAATTTCTCAAGTTTTCCTATTAGAATGTCTCTATTGACTGTCTCGAATGCCCTTGTTAAATCCAGAAATACCGCTACTACCATTTTACCATTGTCCAAGTTTTTCTTCCATTCAGAGACAATATTTTGTAGTGCTGTTTCACAGTTATGTCCGGTACGGAAGCCTGATTGATTTATTGCAAACAATTTGTTATTTTTTATATATTCCATTATTTGGTTGTATACAGTTGTCTCAAGAATTTTTTCTATAATTGGGAGCATGTTAATGGGTCTGAATTCTTCACATTTATTTGTACCTTTAATTTTTGGATGGGTATAACATTATTAATTATAGAGTTGGAAATAATAAATAATTTCATATTAAAACAAAATTATTATCCTATTTCAAGTGTTTCTAGAATCAAAAACATAAATCAGCCCATTCTGATGAAAATTGTTCAGAAATAGGTAAACAAATTTATAACTGGAAATCAAAGAAAAACTTTCACTCATCGAGGGTAAATTAATAATGATGCTTTTAATGTAATCCTTGGGTAAACACTTGAAACCCCTGATTTCGAAATATTACTAGTTAGTAAAAATAATTAATATCATAATAATAATTAATTAAAATATCTCATTTTGGCTACTCGAACTAGGCATCATTAGAATATTAATATCAAATGTATGAGTAGTTTAGTTTTGAAGGACTTTATTAAATTCTAATATTTACATATATTGGTCATACGTTCGGTTATCCAAGTAAATAGTCTCTTTATTAATAATTTCGGCCATTCTCAAATAACAGAATTTAACTAATATTTCTAAATAACTAAAACTTGTGTGAACTTGTCTTTGATATCCTTTTCATAACGATGTTACAATATACCCATCGGTATATTGTATAATGAAAGTACAAAGAGAGACGAATTGGAGAATAAGGGTAGAAATAATATTTTATTCATTCTAGTTTTTATATAAAATTTTTATTTAAATATAATTTATTAAAAAAAAATAACTTGATAATAATTTAAGTGGATATTGATGAGGCAGTCCAAAAAAAGAAGAAGATAATTTACACTATCTTTTTATTCATAAAACCGACGTTTCGGAGGCTATTCTCTTCTTCAGGGTTTTGAAAAGTCAGTGAAGGAAATCCAATGCGGCATTCCCCTCTGGCTCCTCTTTCAGTGGCAGTAACAATAATATCTTGTATTTCATAATAATTATTATTACATTATAATTCTGCTGAGAATGAAATACAAGATATTATTGTTACTGCCACTGAAAGAGGAGACAGAGAGGAACTGACTTTCAAGTCCCTGAAGAAGGAGAGGAATAGCCTCCGAAACGTCGGTTTTGAATAAAAAGATAGTGTAAATTATCTTCTTCTCTGGACCGCCTCATCAACATCCACTTAATTCAATTATCAGTCCGTCTCCAAAAATTACTCCAATGATAATAATTTCTTTTCAAATAGATTAGTCTAAATATAAATTATTTAGCAAATTTTAATAGTAAAAATAAATTAAAATTTGAATTTACATAGAAATGAGAATTAATGCGTTACTTTGGGTGAACCTTTAAGAATTGTTTAATAATATCTCTGTTTCAGTGGAAAAATAAATAATAATATAAAATTTTACTTAAAAAAATCATTACTTGAAACTAACACGGAACGAACAAGAACAGGAGAAATTGGAGAAATAGAATCACAAAAGGGAATAGAAGAAGTAAAAGGAAGAGAGAGTCTGAACAAGACGACGGGAGATTATTCATAATATAGGAAGAGAACGCAAACCATCCTATGCAAACTTTCTTTCTATAGTTGACATTCGAAGCAAGAGATTCTGTCTACAGACTTCACTCTCCACACATCATTCTAGAGAGATCATTCTAGACAGAGCTTCCACCTTCCAAACTAATCCACTCCATTTTTCTCAATCTATCCATCCTTCTACTTCGCACATACTTCTCTCACAATATTTCCTATATTCCACTCGATATATAAATATATCTGAATTGGAGTCCATTAAACACCGGCTATTTCTACGAGACACCTAGAATTCCTTCTTTCAAAGCGCACCTGCATATCAAATAATCGGTGCCGAAGCTATAATTCGGTCTCAAAGAAGACGGCAGGAAGATAGGACCATTCCAAGAAGAGGGAATTATTATCAAAAGAGGAAATTACTACAGTGAGAAGATCAAGAAGCGATTCTAACGGCTCAGCCCACCAAAGGAGTGTAACAAATCTTACATTAATAATCCAATTTCTATAATAACCCATTCTAGTTCTGTTAAATTCAAGAAATGATAAAAATAAATTCACATTATTAAATATTAAATAACTCTAATAAAAAATCTTTATTATCATTGAAAACTTCACATCCCTCCTTTTAATATTATTTTATTTTGTTTTTTTATTATTCTTAATCAATTTTTTTATTAATTTTCACACTAAAATCAGTAACGTAAATTCACAGTAAAATTCAATCAATTTCAGAAAGAAAGCACTAAGAGAGAACAACCCTGAAACACCCACCACCATTTTCAATCACAAACCAACATCCAAAACTTCATATTACCCACTGCAATGTTTTTAAGAGAAAAATTATATTTCAAAAAAACTAAAAAACATGAATTTTATTCTTCAATATCGATTAATTAAAAAAAAACGATATTTACTTGGAATAATTGGTTTATTGATTGGAATTAAAAGTATAACAGGTTATTACAATTGAGATTGGAGATCTCAAGTCAAAAAGATTCAAGACAAGCTTTGCTGCGACGATCTCGTATCGTCCTTATATACTACTTTTTCGCTGATTGCTGCGTTTGCAAGAGTTTAGGAGTCGTCATCATTTATCCTTACATGACTCATGTTTCTAAAAAGTACAAAATAATGCAATATTTAATCAAAAAGTGTGGGGCACAGAAACTTTTAATTCATTTCGACAAAGTGCTTACGCTTGTAAATTATTTTGTACTTTTTAGAAGAGTGTTATTTAGTTTTTTTTTAAATATAATTTATTTATTTTTATTTTTAGTCTTAATTATTTTTATAGAGAAAAGTTTGCGGAATTTAACAGAATAAAATGTATTTATTTTTAACCGACTTCAAAAAAGGAGGAGGTTCTCTATTCGACTGATTTTTTTTTGTGTCTATCTACCTCATATCTCCGCCAATTGTGAACCAATTTTGAAAATATTTTTTGCAATGGGTTCAGTCTAGTTTCCGATTGGTCCCGTTTTTTTCATTGGTATAGACCTTTTTTGTTAGGTTTGTTCAGGCCTAACTTCCTTGTTTATGAACCGATTTCGATGATTCTTTTTTTATTGGAGAGGGGGTATCTTAGGGATGGTGCCATATTAATTTGGTCAAGTTCTGATGATATGATCAACGACGAAATAACGTAAATCTCAATTCTTTTGACCAAATAATCGAAATTATAATAAATAAAATCTTTTATAAAAATATATATTAAGTCACTATTAATAACATCACTAAAAAGAGAAAATAAAAATAATTTTTAAGAAAAAATAAAACCGACTTCAAAAAATTAAATGCAACAAATAAAATACACTAAAAGGTATAAAATAATTATTATCTTATTTAGTTACAACTAAACGACGAAATATTAACATGAAATTACTTTTTGAAGTCGGTGCCAAACAAACTATACCTATAAGCGAGCGTACCCGCCAAACGTACTAAGTAAGATCCGTCGAGTGCGATTCATAAAATGTATATGTTTGGCACCGACTTCAAAAAGTAATTTCATGTTAATATTACGTCGTTTAGTTGTAACTAAATAAGATAATAATTATTTTATACCTTTTAGTGTATTTTATTTGTTGGATTTAATTATTTTGAAGTCGGTTTTATTTTTTCTTTAAAAATTATTTATATAATTTCACTTTAAATTGAGTAGGTAAACAATTATTTTTATAGAGAAAAGTTTGCGGAATTTAACAGTATTAAATGTATTTATTTTTATGTAATTTCATTTAAATTGAGTAGGTAAGCAATTATTTTTATAGAGAAATGTTTGCAGACTTTAGCAGAACAAAAGTCACATTGATATAATAATAAAACTTGAGCAAGATGCGAGGTAGGTTTCACAAAAAAAGAAATAAAACAAAATTGAGTTTTGAATTCGATATATTTCTATTCCAATTAAATAATCGATTTCAAAGCTCATTCATCATACAATAACCATTCATATAGTTAAGAATTATATAAAATTAAAATATTTTCTAAAAACAAAGTAAAAATAATTTTTTAAGAAATCTTTAGGGTACCAGACTCTTGAATTCAATAAAAAAATGAAAAAATATCAAAACAATTTTTTCTTTTGGTAATGAAACGAACTTTCTAGGACTTTCTTTTCTAGATTTTTCGTGGTTACCGTAAATCAGGCAAACACACAGATACATAGTCAGACAGTAAATCTTGATGAATTACAATATGCATGTAGTAGTATGTAGTATTACAAAATTAAGGTTAGTTTTTAAAATCTTCCCTTAACATGTACATATGTACAGTTAAACAAAAAAGATATATAAATACATATGTATGTACGCAAATTTAATTTATAAACGTTCTTTTACGGCAGCTACTGGTAGTTTCATGTAACTGACGGTATCTTATGTATGTTAAATTTTTTTTGAAGTGAAAACTTCTTTAGGCAATTTGGGCGCTTTTGGGATGGGAAAAACGTACTCAACTCGCGTGATCGTCATGCTCAGATACATATATATATAGATGTGTGTGTGTGTGTGTGTGTGTGTGCATATATTTTAAAACCTCCACTAATATTTTATGACAAATAAAAATTGTTAAAATATAAATTATTATTTAAAAACCCTCTAATGTTTCATAAAAATAAATTTATTAAAATTAGGAAATTTAAAATATTTTGAAGAAGAAGAAGGTATTTTAAATTATTTAAATAACATTTACAGCTAAAGAAGTTTAACTTCCCCCGTGAGCTTATGTGCATGAGGCTCATACAATTTTTTTTTTCAAAATACATTAAAATGTTCAATTTGATTTGTAAAATGTTGAATTTGAAGTGTAAATCTTGTAATAACTGCATCAGTATCCTAAGTTTCAACGTTCTAACTCAAACAGTTCGTTGACAAAAAATTGCGAAATCACTTATATAAATGACTATTTAAAAAGTTTATCCCTCTTCCTGCAATACACAAATAGAATATTAATATCGTAGTTTAGTTTTGAATGACTTTATTAAATTTATATAGACATATATTTATTGGTTTTTGGCTCGATTACCCTCATAAATTATTCCCAGAGCTGGACAGTTTTTTTTCCCCTCTTGCAATTCATTCATTGCATTCATTCAGTGGAATAGATCAAAAGCAAAAGGCAGCAATGAGAAGGATAATTAAGGGAGATTGAATATTTATTAAACGAGGATGATGCGCGCCAGGCTCCATTTTGAGGCTGGAATGGAAATGGCGCCCACTCGTGGCTTATTTTGAAAACGTAAATCAGGATGTAAATGAATGTTACCATTTATTTTATCTCCCTCTCTCTCTCTTGTTATGTGACAAGTGTGTTCCAGAGGGCAATCCAGCTATTTAATCAAGCCTGTATAATATGGGCAATTTATTTCGAAAAGGTTTTCAATGCCGAAAAATAACCAAAAAAACACATAAAATTGGCCCAGGAATAAAATAAATATCGAATGGGGTTTGTGAGGGGGAAATTGAACAGGGTCTAAATCAATCGGGTCTGGTTTGCTATACGCCTTCATTTGCATAAATAGTTACATTTGGATCGAGTAACACTAATATTAATCCGGTTGACGAATGGCCCCCGAAATCAAATCCTTCCGAAAAGGATTGGCAAACAAGGAATTAATGGCACAAAATCAATTTCAAGCGGTTTGAGATTAAAAACAAAACAAATATAAACAAAAAAAACAAAACATTTATTTATAACCATGTATGTAAATGAATGTGCATTTTATGTATTAATAATGAGGGTGTCAAATATGTCAAAATAAAAATCACATAAGCCGTGAATTTCATCGAAATCGGGAGAGCCGTTTTCGAGAAACCGATTCTATATACCGGGTGAGTTTTTTTATCTTGAGACAGTCTTATAACTCAAAAACAGTGCAATTATATGCATTATATGAAAAACGTTTATTTATATGGAGGGGAAAACTAAACTACGCTATTGTTTGTTTACCTAGAACAAGCTTTCAAGGGTATTTCAAGATCAAGTTCTGTTTTTTAAATGGAAACCTATATGTTTCTGTACATATTCTGAATCTACAAAAAAAAACTGAACAACTTTCATAAGAACTATTTTTTTATTTGATATCAAATAAACAAAATATTAAATCAATTAGATCTCAGAAAAAAACACTAATAATTATTTTTAACAATTATTCAACTTAATTTTTAAATACATAATTATTAAATCGAAAAGTCACAACAATTAAAATAAGTGTTTATAATGATCTTAAAACTTCATTATGGGGGTCAGATAGGCTAGGCGGTAGCATGACAGCGAGCTAACCAGGGGACCCGGGTTCGAATCCGACTCGAGGCATCCAGCTAAAATCTGACCCCGGAGGTAAAGACAAATTTTTAAAAAAATATAACTAGTATCGTAATTAGGCTTATGGCTAGAAAGGCCGAAAAGCCAAAAAAAAAAAACTTCATTATACACAGATTTAAGAGATTATCTTCTACTTAATAGAACTAGTTAAAATTCTTGAGTTTAAAAAAGTTTATTTCCCGTGTCAATCCAGTAGTTATGTAGTTATATTGTATTACCATAATAAAAATGAATCATTTTTTGTTGAAATCAGAATTGAAATGGTCTTAATTTATGGTGAATGTGAAAAAAGCGTGGGGCTGCAATTGAAATGGATGCCAAGCATTTTCCTGACAGGGATACTCCCTCAAAAGCTTCATTTTATTGTGTTGTAAATATATTTAAAAAAAATCAGGAAATGTAAAGTCTACAAAGAAACTTAAAAGGCAAAAATAACGAAATTGGAACTGGAATTCATCCAGAAAACTTGCGATAACACTCTGGAATATCACAGAACAGTGTCGAAAAATTATTAAATTATTGATATAATATTTGATATAATATTTGATAATTAAGTTGAATGATTGTTAAAAATAATTATTAGCGTTTTTTTCTGAGATCTAATTGATTTAATATTTTGTTTAATTGATATCGAATAAAAAAATAGTTGTTATGAAAGCTATTCAGTTTTTTTTGTAGATTCAGAATATGTAGAGAAACATATAGGTTTCCATATCATATACTTAAGGAGAGAGTTAAATTAGGGGTAGCCATCCCTTTAGTGAAGGGATGTTAATAAAAATCAATTCAATCCATTTTCCTGCTTAGAGCATTGAAATTGTCCCAAAATCTGCTAGATATCATCCATTTAAGCGGAAAGATAAATTAGGGGTAGTAACACCTTTAGGGTGTAAGGAGTGATCAGAAAAATAAATTCAATCCATTTTCCTGCTTAGAGCATTGAAATTGTCCCAGAATCTGCTAGATATCATCCATTTAAGCGGAAAGATAAATTAGGGGTAGTAACACCTTTAGGGTGTAGGGGTGATCAGAAAAATAAATTCAATCCATTTTCCTGCTTAGAGCATTGAAATTGTCCCAGAATCTGCTAGATATCATATACTTAAGGAGAGAGTTAAATTAGTGGTAGCCATCCCTTTAGTGAAGGGATGTTAATAAAAATCAATTCAATCCATTTTCCTGCTTAGAGCATTGAAATTGGTCCAGAATCTGCTAGAAATCATCCACTTAAGCGGAAAGCAAAATTAGGGGTCGTAACCCCTTTAGGAGGTGTAGGGATGATCAGAAAAATTAATTAAATCCATATTCCTGCTTAGAGCATTGAAATTGTCCCAGAATCTGCTAGATATCATCTACTTAAGAAGAGAGTTAAATTAGGGGTAGTCATCCCTTTAGTGAAGGGATGTTAATAAAAATCAATTACAATATATACTCAATTAAATAAATAATTAGTTTATGACAAGAGAAAGTATGTTTTAGTAAACTACAAAGTGCCCATATGTCTTACCTTTGGCTGGGTGGCTGGTCAGAAGGGGCCCCTCTGCCTGCCTGGCTTCAACTGAGCCTTCATTCAAACGAACTCAATGGAAAATATTTATTTCAATTCATATCAATTTCCATGAATTTCGATAAATAATTTTTCAAAACAATTCCAAATAAACATTTCAATCCATTTTTTTAATTAATAATCTACACTCGGGAGATGGACCAAAATAGTAGGGATGGAATTATAAGTTTTTTGCGGGGGGGGGGTGCCGATTTTGTTTTTTAATTTTATTTTTTAATAAAACTAATTAAAATATTCTTCATAACTCAAAAAAAGTTCATTTTGGTGTCAAAATGTTTGTATTTCTGGGTTTTCTAGTTTAAGAACTTTTTGTTCAAAAGTGAAAAAAATTTATTTTTCCACTTCACTATGGGAAGCAAAGAGGTGTTTAAAAATACTTAAACTTTTATTATACTATTTATATTATTTTTATAAAGAAATACTATAATATTTGTAAATTGTTGAACTAATATAATATTAATATTAAAATTAAAAAAAAAATCCTATAAAATTTTTTACTTATTAGTTTTGTTTCGAGCTTTTAGTAATTTGACAATATTTTTTGTCAACGAACGGTTTGAGCTAGAATAGTAAACCTTGGCAAGAATTTTTAGCTTTAACAAAAAGTACCAAAGCTTGTTAGACTTTTTCGAATAGAATTCTTTAATACATCTCCCTGAACCATATTAGGATGACTCATTTTGACGGGCTACTATTTTTCTTTTTTGAGTCTCGCATGAAAATTTGTTAGTATTTCAAGTTTTAAGACGCCTCTCCAAATGTTAGCTCAATCAAAATTTTTTAGAGATTGCTCAAGAATTTTAATAATCTCAAAAATGTTAAAAAAATTAATTATTTATTTTCTATAACAGACATTTTTTCTATATGTAGTAAAAATATCGCCTGAAAATTTCAATTCAAAATATGAATTTTTAAAGGTTTCTCACGGATTTGGATTTCGATGACTTCAAGTGACCTTTAAATATTACTCCCTCCGTCCGGAAATATGGTATACATCTCGCGATTTTTATTGTCCGAAAATATGGTATACATTTGCAAAAAAAAATCAAATAATACTAAAATTAAATATAAAAAAAATATTAAATTCATTTTATTATCACAATATAACTAAATACAAACCATTTTAGGGTAATCCAAATTTGAAATTTAGCCTTGTTGACCGCTTCTTCTGAACATATATACTTTTTCAACTAATCGACCCTCACAACAAAGTTTCACCTTATTTACTTACCTATGAGGAATTTTCTAGGAATTTTTCCCTCCTTTCAACATAATTGATTCCATACAGGTTTTTAATGTTATATGAAAGATATTAATTTGCCGATGGTAATAGATTCAAATTTACTAGAAAATCATAAGATGGTGTCATCTATTAAATCCGTTGAAATGGAATATTTTTAATTATATGTCAGAGGGGTTGTTTTTCACCCCCTCGGCAAACGCGTTTGCATATGTCAGAGTGGTTCGTATCCCGCAGGTGAGCCAGGTGGCCCGGATTGCTGTTACTGGCACTCGGGTTCGATTCCCGAGGGGTGAAAAACAACCCCTCTGACATATAATTAAAAATATTCCATTTCAACGGATTTAATAGATGACACCATCTTATGATTTTCTTTTAATGTTATGAAAACGTTATCAAGAGATTTGTCTTTAGTTTATTAAATGCATCTTGAACGCTTTCAATCAATTTATTAATAGCACCGTGTTTTAATTTTTCTTTGCTCTTCAAATATTGTAATATATTAATTGAAAGTAATGGAAGGCAGCCCAGAGGTAGTGAGGAAAGAAAAAATTAACACATATAAAATAAGGTGTAATTTATTGGAATCATCCCTCCTTTCCTTTCAAACCGACGTTTCGGAGGATTTTTCCCTCCTTCTTCAGGGTTTCAAAGGGTCAATGAAAAACCCTGAAGAAGGAGGGAAAAATCCTCCGAAACGTCGGTTTGAAAGGAAAGGAGGAAGGATTCCAATAAATTACACTTTATTTTATATGTGTTAATTTTTTCTTTCCTCACTACCTCTGGGCTGCCTTCCATTACTTTCAATTAAAATTTCTACCAGCCCGTCTCTCTCCAGAGAAAATTTCGTTGCAAAAAAATTGTAATATATGTTTCAAGATATCATGACGTTGTTCAATAGTCGATTGTTTCGATTTGGCATCTCTTCTTTGTAAATTCACGTTATTTGAGTTAAAATTTTCAATTTTGAAATTATAGCGGTGACTATTTTATTTTTCTTAAAAAACTAATATTTGATCTTCAAATTCCAACTCAACACAAAAGCAACGTCTGTCAAATATGTTAGGATATTTTAGTTATCAATGTAAACAATAACAATATAATGAGTATTGCCAGTTGCTTTCAAAACTCTGGATAATCTAAGATTATTTTTCAAATGTATAACATATTTCCGGACAGAGGGAGTAATATTTAGGCTTGATTTTTTTTTTAACTATCAATTTTAAACATAATGAATAAAAAATATAGGAAGATACTCAAAAATATTTTTATTGAAATATATTTATTGTCAAAATCTCATCTTTGGCTATTGATTTTTTTGATTGATACATTTTAACAAAAAAATAAACTGCAACGGATCGTTGCTAAACTTTATCCAATGAACTATCGTAGTCTAGGGTAAAGTACTTTAAAATATAATTTAAAAAAAATTTATATGACCATTTTTGTGGTCCTCAAGGTACTCAATTACAATATTAAATTAGTTTAAAATTGGTTAAGTCATTTTCAAGATATTTAGAAAAAACTAAAAAAGTACCGAAATAAAGTACTAATGTTTGTTGGCCGATATGTACCAAAAACTAATCAGCGCTTCATTTTGTTAAAATAATGTTAGGTTTTGATTTTCATTTCAATTGGTGCAACGGTGTGGAAAAATTCGTGGACGAAATAAAAGATAACATACATCCATCCATCCGCACGCACTTCCAAAATAAACTGCAACGGATCGTTGCTAAACTTTATCCAAATTCATTTGAAATATTAATATGTTCTAGAGTAAAGTACTTTAAAATAATAATTTTACTAAAAACTTTATTTAAACTTTTTTGTGGGTCCAAAGGTACTTAATTAGGATATTAAATTTCATCAAAATTGGTTAAGTCATTTTCAAGATATTTAGAAAAAACTAAAAAAGTACTGAAATAAAGTACTAATGTTTGTGGACCGATATGTACCAAAAACTAATCAGCGCTTCATTTTGTTAAAATACTGGTAGGTTTTCAATTTCAATTCATACGGTGCAACGGTGTGAAAAATTCGTGGACGAAAAAAACGATAACACACATCCATCCATCCATCCATCCGCACGCACTTCCAAAAAAATGGCACTTTTTTGGCCTCTCGGCGAGATCCCAGGTAATTTTTGGCAAAACCGTCACGTGCTAAAATTCAATCAAATTGAATACTACAATTTGTGACCTTAATTGAGTCCATGGGTTCCGTAATCTTTACCTGAGGACCCTTTGAAGTCGCGCTTGCCGCCAGACCGATTACAATACTTTACCCATGTTTCGCATTGGATAAAGTAAAAATTCAGTATCATAGATGACATTATGACAATAAATAAATATATTTTAATAGTTTTGCTCCACTTTACTTGCACATCTTGTAATTTTTTAATTGAAGATATTTTATCTTGTTCGAAAGATTTGTGGATGTAAATTTTTGAATTTTTATTTAAATCACACATAATTAATTATAATATAGGTAACTACTGTATTATTTCTTCGTATTTAATAATTAATTATGTGTGACTTAAATAAAAATTCAAATTTTAATCAAATTAATCACAAAAATAAAAGCTTCAACAGCTTCATTACTAATTTGTGAATGTCTTTATCTTGCAACTTTTTACAAATATACAGGGAGTTTAAACAATTTTGAGAATAAAAATTTGTATAATTATCGAAGTAAAGTAAGTGTCACTGCCTGTGGGTGGATTTTATCCAAAACCTTGCTGTTATATATATATGGCTGGAACTAGCTTAAATATAAAATTTTTTTTTAAAAAGAACCGTGTTTGGTGGCCCTATTTTATTTAAATTGAATTGGCTAAGGGGCCAGTAACAGTAACAATTTCAAATACTCAAGTATTTGAAATTGTTCAGTTAGAATTACCAGTGTAATGATTCTTAATGTAAAACGTCTGCTGGAGATAGATTTTACGTGTTTTTGTGACTTGGTTGACGTGCACTGATGAAGAGCAGCGGTATAGCGCTCGAAACGTTGTTAAAATATCGATTACGTCTGCCCAAAATAAAGTAACAAATAGAAGTTGACTTTTATTTCAACTTTTTATTTTCCCCTTACTGGCCCCTTAGCCAATTCAATTTATATAAAATTTTTGTTTCTCATAGTTTTAAGATTTAGTCTTCCTTTGTGAAATTCGTAGTTTATTCATTAACAATACTTACATAGTTAAACATTTTACAGGATATTCATTGGCCCCAGATTGCGGTGTTGGTACTAGGGCTCAATTCTCTATTAGAAAGAACACTTCTCATAGGAAAACAAATTTCCATGACAGATCGAATTTAGTAGAAGACAATCTCTTTCGTTTATACAATTTTAAATCTGTTACCAATTTGACATTCAATTTCCCTTCGAGTCTTCAAGAAAGCTAAAATTGTTCGACAGAAATTTTATCTATATGTCAAATGGGTTTATGGTACAGGTAACCATTGTCAGAGCTACTTTTTCGAGACTCGGGTTCATTTCTCAGTAATGTGAATCCACTCCTTCTGACATGTAATATAAATTATCCAATTTCTCGTGATTTATTAACACATTTTTTTTTAAATTTGAATTTGTATTTAAATCACACATAATTATAAGTACCTGGAACACCGAGCGTTTTTCGGTAATTTTTTGCTTTATTTCAAAGTGATATATTAATATTGTTTTTAATAATTTAACAATTTAATATTCAATAAAAAATACCTCAAATTAATCAAATTAGCAAATTCTAATATATAATAATATTTGTAATGAATTATTAGTGGGATATAAAATTAAAAAACCAATTAAATGAAATTGAATAAAAATGTAATTATACATTTTTATCGAGACAACCATCTGTGAATAATTATTTGAATTAACAAAAAAACCCATCAAAAACAACTTAGCCGAAGATGAGACCCTGAGAGATCAAATTGTCAACCCAAAAACCCTCTAACCCGTGAATTTCATCCAAATGGTTAGAGCCGTTTTCGAGAAACCAATTCTATATATCTACAAGAATTGTTCGTTTAATACAATAATATTAATTATGTATGATTTAAATAAAAATTCAAATTTATCACAAAAATAAAAGCTTCAACAGGTTAATTACTAATAAACATCTTTTTTAGTTGGCAAGCCAAGTTATAAGTGTAAGTCGCGTAAACACACATACACACACACACAACAAATGTTTATTGATCAAAGTCAAACAGTATCTTCCGCGTAATCTACAGTGGAAATGCCACGGCTATATCCTATAAACGGGTTTCAAGTAAGTATCGACAGATGCTGGCCAAATTTAAATAATGCTCTATTCCTTTCTTTTCCAATTTCTCGTTGATCTTTTCGTCTATTTATTTATATATATTTGTTTCGTTTCAGTTGCAGAAAGCACATTTCGTTCGTTTTGTGGAGGATCAAGTGCATTTGATAGGAGTTGACAATTCGCGGACGTTTATCAAGACAAACAATAAATAATGAAAAGTGAAGGAACGAAAGTGGAAAAAGAATGGATGTCATTGGTGTCAAGAGAATTGAGAGAATTCAATTTAAATTCAAATATATCTCACCCCCTTGCACCCCCCACCCCCACCCACCACCGCCCGCCCTCTTACGACATGTTAGTTCATCGTTTGTGAGAGTAAGTTGAGCGGAATATTTATTTTTTCCAATGAAACGGAAAATTGCATATATAATAATGGGAAATGTATTATATAATAGAAAGTATTAAACTATCAAAAATCAAAACCCACCTAAGAATGTTATTGTAGAAAAAATTCCATTGTTAAGTCTCCATACACTCGAATAAGAAATGTGGAGATGTTGATTTATTGAATGAATTGCTGATAGAAACTGACTAAAAATTTCTAAAGAAACAATATAAGGGCCAGTTTCATAAAAAAAAAACTAATCCTCGGCTTACTCAACTCCAGGTTGAGAGTTACCCTGGAGTTTCAAACAATATGAATTTCATAAAACAAAATAGTGTGGAGTTAGCTCACCCCGAGTCAAGGTTAGGAAAATAGGTTGGTTGGCAATGGCGAAATTCCCTAGATTTTACTTATTTAAAAAAAAAAAATTATGTTTAAATTTTTGTTTGTTTTGACATTCATCTTGTATCCTTTTATTATTTAAAAACAATCAATTTTTTTTCTATTTAATCATATAAAAATAAAGTGGTAAAAAAGTAAATATATAGATACAACAAAACTGAGACAAATCAGATAATTTTAAAAATTTGAAATGTATTGAATAAGTGAATATTAAATTTTAGATAGAATATGGACTAATCTTCAATTAAGAGTAAAAGATTTCCTAATTTCACAATAGAAGAGGAGAAACGTCTTGTTTTGCTCGTTAATAAATATAAAGATGTGTTGGAATCTAAGCGTTCTGATTCTGATGCTAATTTAAAAAAATTAAAGTAAAAATATGGAATGATTTGGCATCAGAATTTAATGCTGACTCCAATCGTTTCGGTTCTAATTTTATTCTACGAAATAAATATAAAAATTTAACTATTTTATTAGAAATATCTGCTTTCTTCGATTTTAGTTTGAAATTTTTTTAATTTAATTTATTAGATATTTACTTATAAAAAATATACCTATATAATGAATTCTTTTGTTTTATTCTAGTTCCGTGTTAATATAAATTAAAATTCTATATACATTTATATAGGTATATTTGGCTATATTTAATATTATATAATAATAATAATAATAATAATAATATAAAAATAAATAATATAACGATTTGTTTTGAATTCTTTTGATTTGAAACTCTAAACTATAAAATGTTTTTCTAATGTAAAAAACACAGGGTTATCCCCAGGATAAAGGTTAACCCATCAAGTTCGGAGAGTTAAAGATAGAAGGGTTAAGTTTGCGATCACCCCATGTTTTTTTTTATGAAAAATATTTCGAGAGTTAACTCCAGGGTCTTCCCTAGCATAGGATCATCTTAGTTTTATGAAACTGGCCCTAAGAGTTTCATCTAATAAATCCGACCATTAATTTATTGATCATTAAATAAAAGATTTCTAATGGAAATCATAGAGAGTGTAGAAACTGCCAGCCAGGAGATAGGGCTTAAAATCAACCGAACAAAAAAGAAGGTAATGATTATAAATCGCCAAAATAAAAACCAACCGAATGTGACACACATTGCGGGGTGTGAGGTGGTACCTGCCTAAATTCGTTTATCTGGGTGCCGTCCTTTCAAATGATGGCGGTCTAGTGATGAGATAAGAAGACCGATCAAACTAGTCAAAAGTGCAATGTCCAGACTCACAAAGATATGGAAGGATAGACAAATCTTCAAAAACACAAAGATGAGACTAGTCCAGTGGTTCCCAACCTGGGGGTGATCGCCCCCAAGTGGGCGAATTGGGTTATCATGGGGGCGATAAATAAGTACGGGGCGATTGGGGGGCGATGAGTATTCAAAGGGGGAACAATTAAAATACACTCACATGCAAAGAAATGGAATCACTTCCCTTGCGAGTTGTTAAATTTCATTTTCATTCTCAAATATAAATAATATTATATTAATATTTTTTAGAAAAAATATTTAAATTTCTAATAAATTACAAAGAAAAATACTGTTGTGCGGGGCATTTAGAGTATTTTTTTTCTTCATAATAACTTAATTGTTTTTAATGATAATATTTTGGAGTAGCAGGCGGCATGTCCGTTGATGCTGGAACATGCCTTATTTGACAATAGGATGGTGGGACTTTACAATTCCCACTTTGTGAACCTCAATAAATTTAATTTATGTTTGTCATATTTTGGGTTAAGAGATTCTGAAAGAAACACCAGATGTCAATAATAAATTCATTGATTGGGGTTTTTCTGTAAAAAATGTACATTCTAATTTTTTTTTCGATTTTATTTAAAAGTGACCGGATAAAACTGCTTTTTGGTTGTTTTTATATACGGTAATAAAATTGTTTAAAATAATACAACCTCTTTATTATTTACACTTCAAATTAAAATTAGGCATACAATGAAAATGGAAAGGGGGCGATAGGTGTTAGTCAACCTCCAGAAAGGGGCGATGGCCTACAAATGGTTGGGAACCATTGGACTAGTCCAATCCCTAATTTTTTCTATCTTTCTGTATGGGGCGGAGACGTGGACTATGCTGCAAGGGGACCGGGACCGGGTGCGCGCTTTCGAGATGTGGTGTTGGCGAAGGCTTCTAAGAATTCCCTGGACGGCCCGCCGTACGAATATTTCAATCCTAAGGGCCAGTGGTATGTCGGTTGGTAAACTCTTTTAAACGTTGGCAAAGGGTAAAAGGCTGGGATTGGCAGGAACTTTCATCTGATTGGCCATCCCAGCCTTTTACCCTTTGCCAACGTTTAAAAAGAGTTTAACAACCGACATACAACTGGCCCTAAGTGAGCTGGGATTACAGGTGCGTCTGGATGATATTGTCTCTCAACGAATTCTCCGATACTTCGGGCATATAATGCGTCGAGAAAATACGCTAGAGAAGACCATCATAGAAGGAAAAGTCTGGGGCAAAAGACCACGATGGATCGACCAGGTGACCAAACTAACTGGCAGTCCTCTGCGGGGGAGCGTGACAGAAATAAGTGAAATGGCGCATTACTGTGAACAGGGCCATATTACTACACACCGATCACGACGCCTCATTTATGAGGCATACGACTTAGAAGAAGAAATAAAAGATTAACAGGTTTTGGCCAATAATTAAAAAAAAACATAGATATTATGAATAATATATTGTTTCTTGTCTTGATTATTTTACTATTGTACCAATTAATGTTTTGAGTAATTGAGTACTTGATAAAGTCCTGAAAGGGACGAAACGTTGTACGAAAATTAAAATTAAACATTAATAAAAAAAGATTGTCCAAAACCCGTTAATCTTTTATTTAATTATTATAATGGTCATTAATCAACTAAATTTATTGACTTAGGGAAAGTGGTGTAGGTTTTAGGTGAAACATGATATTAATTAATAAAGTAAAGGGTGTGTAGTTTCACAGTGAATGAAATAAAACTCAAAGAGGTTTATACAAACTCAATATATTTCGGATTATTAGTCCATCATCAGGAGTTTACAGGTTAAAACTAATAATAATTGAACGATTAACATCTAAATCATAATTACTAATATAACAAAATATAACATTCAAATCATGCATTCCTATATAACACAAGAAAAACATCAATAAAATTTAAATTTAAACAATTTTTTACAAAGATTTTTCTTTTTTAATATAAAAATATATAAATATAAATATAAAATTCTAGGTAAATATGAATATTAATATAAATGAAAAACCCTTAATTACAAGTATAAACATAAATTTTCTAGAATTAAATTCCTTCTTCTTCTTCTTTGAGTGCCATACCCGAAACGGGTGTCGGCTCCTCTCCACATATACCTGTGCTGAGTGTGTTTAGTTGTTTTACACAGATATACGGGACCTACTTTTTAACGCCGGTTCCGAACGGCTAATTTGGAGAGGTTACTAGGCAATTATACTCTTGGTAGGTTGCCATTACTTTCCAAGAGGAGGCGACTGCAAAATATCTATCTGCCGAGACTTGGTCTCGAACCAGCGATCTTCGAGTCAGCGAGCCAGCACTCTACCCACTGACCCACAGTCGCCGAATTAAATTAGAAAATAAAATTACAAATTTTAAGTCATAAACACAAAATTAATTATAAATATCAATGTACAAATAAGCATAAATTACATATAGAGAAACAGATTAAAATAAAACAAAACATAAAACATAATAGAGATAAATGTTTTATTTTAATCTGTTTCTCTATATGTAATTTATGCTTATTTGTACATTGATATTTATAATTAATTTTGTGTTTATGACTTAAAATTTGTAATTTTATTTTCTAATTTAATTCTAGAAAATTTATATTTATACTTGTAATTAAAGGTTTTTTATTTATATTAATATTCATATTTACCTAGATTTTTATATTTATATTTATATATTTTTATATTAAAAAAGAAAAATTTTTGTAAAAAATTGTTTAAATTTTAATTTTATTGATGTTTTTCTTGTGTTATATTGGTGTGCATGATTTGAATGTTATATTTTGTTATATTGGTAATTATGATTTAGATGTTAAAAATTGTGATCGCTCGTTCAATTATTATTAGTTTCAAGCTGTAAACTCCTGAAGATGGACTAATAATCCGAAATATATTGAGTTTGTATAAACCTCTTTGAGTTTTATTTCATTCACTGTGAAACCACACACCCTTTACTTTATTAATTAAATTTATTGATCATGTTTATTACATGTCAGAAGTGGTGTGAACACTTCAAGAATAATCAAACCTCAGTGTCAAAAATATACAATCCGGGCAAATTTGTTACCCTGAAAAATGGACCCACATCTGATATTTATTAAAAATTATCTTGACAACTATAGAAAATGGTAGATGACACTCCCTCGTGATCTCTTTAGAAACTCATATTTTATTAAATTCCAAATATTACCTGTATGATATATATTATTATTCAGTCACCCGTGCTCGTTAAATTCTATCAACATTTTCCAATTCAATTTTATTTTCGTTTTTGAATAGAAAAATCTTTTTATTAAGATTTGATTAGAGATCTGTTCAAACGTCAACCAGACCCTAGATATTAGTATCGATACAATGTCTAGATTCCAAAACATTCTAGATTGTAGTTCGTAAAATAACTCGTTTTCTATGCTAACTCCCGAAAATGGGCTTGTACCCCGAAATATATATAGCTAAAAAGAATTTTTGAAGTGAAACTTCTTTAGGCGACGTATCCATTTGAATTTTTACTTCATCCAATGCGAAGCATGGGCAAAGTATTGTAATCGGTTTCGCGGCAAGCGCGACTTCAAACGGTCCTCAGGTAAAAACTACGGAACGCATGGTCTCAATTAAAGTCACAAATTGTAATATTCATTTAGGTTGAATTTTAGCACTTGACGGTTTTACAAAAAATTACATGGGGTCTCGCCGAGAGGCCAAAAAGTGGGGTTTTTTCAGGAAGTGCGTGCGGATGGATGTATGTTATCGTTTTTTTCGTCCACGATTTTTTCCACACCGTAGAACCGATTGAAATGAAATTGAAAACCTCCCATTACTTTAACAAAATGAAGCCCTGATTAGTTTTTGGTACATATCGGCCCACAAACATTAATACTTTATTTCAGTACTTTTTTAGTTTTTTCTAAATATTTTGAAAATTACTAAACCAATTTTGATGAAATTTAATATTATAATTAAGTATCTTGAGGGTCATAAAAAAGGTTATATAAAGTTTTTTTGTAAAATTATATTTTAAAGTACTTTACCCTAGAATAAGATGGCACATTGGATAAAGTTTAGCAACGATCCGTTGCAGTTTATTTTGTTACTATAAAGGGGAAATGACCTAATAGAGGAGAAATAAAAGGCAAGCCTTGATTTTAAAATAATAATTGAAATTTTCATAATTTTAATTAATTTTATTTGCCATAAACAATTTGTTGGTTTTAAAAGAATAATTTAAATTTCCTAATTTTAATAAATTTTATTTGTCATAGTAGTCACATACGACCCAGGGGATCAATTAACTATACGAATCATCTAGGAAATTGGGGGTTAACTTTTATATTGTATATTTTCGCATATTTGAGTAATATTACATAAAATTGCATATTTTGAGAATATTGCATAAAAGTGCATATTTGATGGATTTTTTTGTCAAATATTGCCTATTAAGCTCCAAATACAGTTTTTTAAAAAATAAATTTTCGGAGAAAGAATAAAAAAAAATTAAGAAATATATATATAAAGTTCCTTTAAATTTGCCCCACATTACATCTGAAGATGTGGAGCGCTCCTTTTCATCCTATAAATCAATTTTAAGTGACCGTAGACATAATAACATGAAGATAATTTAGAAAAATACTTGTAAGCATAAATTATTCACAATCACAATCAAATTTTAATTATTTTTGAGATCCTTTGTTAATTATTTCTTTATTATTTTTTTTTAATCGAGTGTTCGTGTGTGTGTGTGTGTGTGTAAATTAGAGCAGTGATCAGATTATAGCCGGAACAAATATTTGCATTATTTTATTAGTAAGAGCACCTATTATTTCTTTGAGTTTAAAGATTTTTAAATATATTAAATATAATGAGAATTTTGTGAAATTTTTTAGTCAATAAAAGTTCATATTTGACACTTTTGGTGTCTATAACAACTGACTTAATCATTTTATTTATTTCATAGCACTCCTTCAAATATATACTCTTTTTGTCTTTAATTTTAATTTTTTAGAGCATAAAAAAAATTTATTTTGCCAATTTTTACTGCATATACTTGCATATTTCAAGGTATTCAGCATATTTTTTACACATTTCAGCCTTTTTACTGCATAAAAATCCAGTCTCTATAGTCATGAGCTTTTAGTGGGTTTTAAAATTAAAGTTTCCCTTCCCCCGAGAGCTTATGTGGATAAAGCACACACATTTTTACTTTACCATACAGGGCATGGTCAAGTATTGCAATCGTGCATGAAAAAAGTGTTTTTTTTCCTTCTTTTTTTTCGAAATATCTCAAAAACGGCTGAAACTATTTTGATTAAAAAAATTGAGCAAAACCAAGCTCTACAAAAAAGCTCTGATAAGTGAACATCGAAAAAAATTATATTTTTCGAGATAATAATTGTTTTGTCAAAATGTCTGTTAGTCTGGTTGTCTGTTAGTTAGTCTGTGCGTTACCAAATTTGTGGACGAGCTAGCTCAAAAACTGGTGTGAATATCAAAACCAAATTTCACACGTAGTTTTGGTCCATTGAGATTAAGAGCTGATTAGATTTCGGTACATATCGACCCAAAATTAAGGGGGGTCGAGGGGGGGTTAAAAATTAAAAATCTAGGTCGTTTGACTCAACCAAATTTTGTATACATAATCAGTGGGTCCCCCAGAAGTCTAAAAATGCAAAAACTAGCCGCCCTAAATGGGGGGGGTGAGGCGGAGGGTCAAAAAATGAAAATCTTTACCATTTACCAAACTCAACCAAATTTTGTATACATAATCATAATCATAAGGAAAAAAAACACTTTTTTCATACACGACTACAATACTTGACCATACCCTGTATGGTAAAGTAAAAATTATTACAACAGAATCCAGATCTTTAAATAATTCAAGTATTCTAAATTTTTAATTTTTTTGTTATAATCTAAAAGAAAATAAGAAGACGGGGTTTTAATTTTTAGAAGTCTATAAATTAATGACGTATTAATACTCAAAAAAAAAAAATAAATAAAAAATGAGAATATTTGCATTAAATATAAAATAATTTATTATTTTAGAGTTAATAATGTTAGGGAATCAAAAATTTGATTTTAAATTGCAAATTGGAAGGGATAAAGTAGCTCTACTTTAAACAATGTCGATTATCTTTTAAGTAAATAATGAGTTTTAAAGTAAATCATTAAAGCCAATGGGAAATTACCTTGAAATTCAAGAAAGAGAGAAGAGCAGCAAAAGATTCTTAATTGCCAAACAATAAGTAATTTGGATCAATCAAGATAGAAATTAAGACAAAGGGCTAATTGAGTTGAACGAGGGTTAAAACTTTCTAGGTAAATATGTATATATAATCGGTAATCTCCTTCTTTTAGAAGCGTTTCAGAAATCATCTTCAACATCATAAAAAACATAAAATCCTTACGTCATACGATTTAGTTTGAAGTAAGTATTTAATTATATTCAAATTTTATAAATTTTAGGGCTTATTTAGTCACACAAATTAAACAAATAGAGTAATTTCAGTTAATTAACACTATTTACCAGGTGTATGCATATGAAATGAGCCTTTTACGATAGTTGGGAGTATAGGTTATTTTTATTTTGAAGGAACCATAACCTTATTATTTTTTCATTGCTTTCGCATCTGTCAATAACATTCAGTGTAGAAAATTTGATTTGCACTACAACAACATAAAAAGTTTTCGTGTTAAATATGTCGAATTTTGTGCCTACAGTATAAGGTTGCCGACATCATTAAATTTTATGTTATCATTTAAAGAAAAACGCGGCAGAATCTCACCGAATGCTTGAAGAAGCTTATAGCAGTCATGCTCTATCATTAGCAACATGCAAAAGATGATTTCAACGATGGCCATGGGATGAGGATGACGATGACGATGGGACCAGAAAGGTGTCGTCTATCATAAGCTATTGAAACTTGCTGAAACTGTAAATGCTAAACGCTACCAGCAACAATTAATTGATTTGAACCGTTCATTGCAGGAAAAACGGCCTGAATATCAAAAAAGGCAACATAAAGTGATTTTTCTACCCCCATGCGGCTTACTCACCAGACCTGGCTCCTTCCGACTACCACCTGTTTTCGTCGATGGGCCATGCACTTAAAGAGCAGCACTTCAAAACTTACGAAGAAGTCGAAAAATGAGTCAATCAATGGTTTTCTTCCAAAGTCCAGCAGTTTTTTTGGAAGGGGATCCACCATTTGCCAGACAGGTGGTCAAAAAGTGGAGAAAGTGACTGAGAATACTTTGAATAAAATATTTTTTTCTTATCTATTTAAAAAAAGTGTTTTATTTTCATAAAAAAGGCTCATTTCATATGCATACACCTGGTATTTCATAGAGTTTTGAACTAGCCAGATTTATTAATCTCCACCATGATCATAAATTTTTATTGAATTGTTTTTTATTCCCATATCCATCGGGTAGATTTAAATATAGGTAATTGAAATTTTATCTAAAATAAAAAAAATCGTTTTTTTTAATTTGTTAATAAATGTTTGATTATTCTGACAAAGAGTGATATGATAAACCTAAAGAGAATGCTGTTTTACTTTACGTTATACACCTAAATTAATCAGCTTCTCTCAATGCCTTAAGTACCACAGGATTCTCAATTTATAATTAAACCATATTCACAATACATTATTTTTTCAGTTTTCAACTGATTTTATATACGTCCATAATTTTTGCAACTTTACCATAATATATATTCTTTTTTAACCGACTTCAAAAAGAAGGAGGTTCTCAATTCGACTGATTTTTTTGTGTCTATGTTACCTGATATCTTAGCTAATTGTGAACCGATTTTGATGATTTTTTTGAATTTGGTTCCCACTCAGGATCCGGTTGAGTGGCTCAGGGTGTGGCCACAGCAGAACGTTGTAAAACCTTAGTATGCTGCGGCCAAGAATCAAATAATAATAATAACAATAAAAAAGGGAATACCGCATGTCGTCCAAACAATCAAAATAAATAAATAAATACACTGGGAAGAATAAATAAATAATCAAATAAATAAAACAAAAAATAAATAGTTAGAATATGTCACTGGGTTTAAAGAAATTGTTGTTAAATTATTTAAAAATAAATAATTTAAAAAACAGATAAATAAATCAGTAGACAAGAAGTTCCCGTAGTCAAGGAATAAAAAATAAATAAATAAATAGGCAGGAAACCGCCATGGTCAAGAAAAATAAATATTTGACTGGGAATATAGGTTACTGGGTAAAATATTAAATAAATAGATCAACGCTGAAAAAAGGGTTGGGCTGGGCCATCTCTCAGAAGAAATCAATAAGGTGGTCATTATTATTAGCCGTCACGTTACATCTGGCAATCGGCGATAGCACTCCGGGTCGCTCCGAGTAAAATCTCTCGAACAAATATATATGTTGTCTACTTACTAAAATAACATATTTTGTTGGTAGTGGCTGAATAGCTTACCTGAAACAAAAGAATAAAATACATTAATAACCAGGTAATATATCGTCGCCTTAGAGTGTAAGCCTGCTAACTCACAACAAGGAAATATTACAGGGCAGAGAAAAAACAAACAAAATTTAATATTATTGTTATTGAAAGAAACTATTTTTCACATTTTTTTCTACAACTTACGATCGTAATTTTAAATAGCACTTTTACTTGGGTGATGCTGCATCTGTTTTTCTTTCGAACGGTATTAATATGTCATATATGATAAAAAATGGATTTAACACTATAGGGCGATGATATGACACATTAATCACTTAGTAAAATTTCAAAGGTATGTTTCACAAAATAAGACAAGTACCATAATATGTTTTGGGTTTTTATTTTTTGAAACCTACGTTGAAATTTTATTAAGTGATTATTTAAATGTTTCACCTTGAACCGACACCTAACTCTTTAAAAATTATTGTATAAATGACACATTTTCCGACCTCAAAATAACATATTTTTTCCATAAATTTTTATAATTTTTCAAACTGATATAACAAAGAATAATTGACCTATCAATGAGAAGTGTTTTGACCGCGCTTTATTTGAAAAAGATATTTTATCACGAGACTATTGCGGATTATGCTATTAAAGTCTGTGGAGTCTTAAATCTGGACCAGGAGAGAAAAAATATCCATCCGAATGTCTAGCGGGTGATACGCAAAAATGACGTTGGATTGTAGCTAAGTGGATCACATCCTTTTTCTCTCCTGGTCCAGATTTAAGACTCCACAGACTTTAATAGCATAATCCGCAATAGTCTCGTGATAAAATATCTTTTTCAAATAAAGCGCGGTCAAAACACTTCTCATTGATAGGTCAATTATTCTTTGTCATATCAGTTAGAAAAATTATAAAAATTTATTTAAGATCATTATTTCAAGTTAGAAATATATAAGTTCAAATATTATTTTCACTCAATATTTGACAAAAATTCCCTACAGTTGATTCGTGATTGAATCAAATGTAGAAAACATTCGGTTATATTTTTTCCATTTGAAAAATTTTCTTTTAACTCTTTGTACTCGACAGGCTCGAGAAGTGATGTTCCAGTAAAAACCCGTTTTTAGTAAGAACGGGTTCTTACTAGTTAAAACGCGTTTCACTTAATACCTTTGTAGCAACTAGAGTTTACTACTGATGTTGTTTGAGTTTGGTTCAAAGGTCTCATTTTTGACCTTCCGCCTCATTTTGGGTGTTTATTTTTTAAAATTTTTTAAACAAAAATGTCAAAAATTACATCCTCTACAACTTTGCTTCTAAATTTTGACATTTTCATTTAAAAATTTTTGAAAATAAACACCCAAAATGAGGCGGAAGGTCAAAAATGAAGATTCTAGACCTTGAACCAAACTCAACCAACATGAGTAAACTCTAATTGCCACAAAGGTATTCAGTGAAAAGCGTTTTAACTAGTAAGAACCCGTTCTTACTAAAAATCTGTTTTTTTCTGCTACAGTGACAGAAAGTCGGCATAGGGTTAAACTCTGGTTAAGTTCATTTTCGAATTGCCCCCCTTTACAATCGAATTTCCTATAGAGCCAACGTTGGGGAAACACTGCTTTAGAGTGTATAGAGCACCTCGCCGGACACGAAAAGGAGGGTTTCCGCCTGGCGGATCCCTTTTTCTACAATAATTTTTTCATTATTTTCAAATTTAATTTAATATTTAATTGTAAAAATCCACGAAAATTTAAAAAATAAATAAATAAATTTAATGGATTTTGATGAGGCAGTTGAATTTAAAAAAATAAAGATAATTATAACTATGTTTTTTTATTCAAAGCCGACGTTTCTGAGATTTATTCCCTCCTTCTTCAGGGTTTGAAAGGTCAGTGAAGGAAATACAATGTGACATTCCCCTCTGTCTCCTCTCAAAACCCTGAAGAAGTATGGAATAAACCTCCGAAACGCGTCGGCTTTGTATAAAAAAAAAGATAGTTATAATCGCGATTGGAATTAGGTGTACACTGTTTTTGGAATTATGTGGAATTATTTTGGGATTCATTAAATAATGCCCCTTTATCTATTGTCTTCTACTTGGAAATGAAAAGTAAAGTGGAAGTAGGTGTACACGATATTAGGTCGCGGTTTACCCGTCGGTTATAATTATGTCTCTTTTTTGAACCTTGAACAGCCTCATCAAAATCCAATCAATTCACTTTACAGTCCGTCTCCAAAAGCTAATTCAATCGTAAATAAATAAATATTATAATTCATACTTTTATTAAATTATTTTGTAACTACAGGTAGTGATTTAAATATTATTTCTAAGGAGTAATCCCTCATTTTGTTTTCTTAATTCCTAATCTATGCCCGACTTTGATCTGAAAGAAATGGAATGACAATGATTTGGTGATTTAGCTTGCCAGCCAATCTATTTCCTTCAGCCAGTTATTAGCTTAGGGCAGCCCTATTTTCAAGAGCAATATCTTTAAGTGAATAGTAAACTAAGCACAGCCATGTTCTTGATAATTTAACACCCCCTACTGTGGTCTAAGTCCACTTATTAAGTTTCCCCTGTGGTTGGGGGGGGTGGGGGGCTTGGAATCGACCGACAAAATCGTAAAAGAGAGCAATGGCCTACATTAATTTGTGGTCCTGATTTACGAGAGTTTCAGCCCCTAAGCGTCTGTCTGCCAGTTTAATAGTTTGGTCAATCCAAAGAGAAACAGGAGCCAAGGGGTATAAAAGGTAAATAAAATTTGAAAAAAAAAATATACCTGGGAAAAGTTGATGGGCCGGTGGTCTTTTATGATTAATCTACTAAATGATTGCAATTAATAAGAGAAGAATAAAAAAAAATGAACTTTTTAAAAAATAAAAAAATCTTTAAAAATAGACAGGGTTTATCAAAATAATTAACTTCTCTATAATAATGGATATGGAAGGGAACAACTTCATTACTGTAGATATACAGGGTGGGGCATAAAGATCTACCACATTTTGGAGAGGTATTAAAAAATAAAAAAATTAACTAGAAAAAAAGTGAATATATTTTTGAAAATTTTGGTACAAAAAAGAGCTTTCTATGACTTTCCGTCCGTGAGTTATCATCGGTTTCGGAATCCAGACACACAGACAGAGGGTAAAAACCATACATCTATATGCAAAATACTCTATTTTAGGTATTTTACTAAATAAAGTATATTTTTTTGAAATTTATATTTGAAAAATACCAAATACAAAAATACTCCAAAAATCTTCTTTAGATACAAATCCAAAATACATAATAGAAAAAATATTGATTATATCCAAAATTTAGAATATTACGATATCTTATATTCTTCTTCGAGTGCCATACCCGAAACGGGTGTCGGCGCCTCTCCACATATACCTGTGCTGAGTGTGTTTAGTTGTTTTACACAGATATACGGGACCTACTTTTTAACGTCGGTTCCGAACGGCTAATTTGGAGAAGTAACTAGGCAATTATACTCTTGGTAGGTTGCCATTACTTTCCAAGAGGAAGTGACTGCAAATATCTATCTGGCGAGACTCGGTTTCGAACCAGCGATCTTCGAGTCAGCGACCCCACACTCTATCCACTGACCCACAGTCCCCTCATATCTTGTATAGGTGTACAATACATTTATTTTTATTTTTAGCATCAACACTACACTCAATTGAATAAATATTTGTTTATAAATAAAGCATTATTTACATTCTCGAATACACTCTTTTAGTACCTATTGCTAAAAATCAATAGATAAATAAAATCAATAAATATTTATAAAGAAACGATCGAAAAATTAAATATTAGCCTTACGTCGTTTTCAAAAATAACAGTTATTTAATATCTATGATATAATATTTTTGTTTTTGTTTTTGTTCATTTCATTGTTTAAAATATTAAAATATTGAAACAGGCGGGAATAAAATTCAGTGAGAGAAGACTAATCTACAATCTATATCAAAACCAGACGGCAATTATAAATATTGGTGATGAACAAAGAGAAGCCAAAATAAAAAAAGGTGTAAGACAAGGATGTGTGCTGTCACGCATGATTTTCAACTTATACATAGAAGAAGCGATTAAAGAATTCAAAGACAAAATTGATACAGGTATAGAAATCCAAGGTCAAAAGATTGCTATGTTAAGATTTGCCGATGACATTGTCCTTCTAGGAAGCAACAAAAAAGAATTAGAGGACGCCCTGAATGGAATTAACCAAATCCTAATAGAAGAAATCAAAATGAAAATAAACAAGAATAAAACCAAGGTCCTAGTATGTACAAAAAAAGAACAAACGAGACAGGAATGGATCAAAATTAACCAAGAAAACCTACAAGGAGTTAAGGAATTCCGCTACCTAGGAAGTAAAATAACATGGGATGGGAGGAGCGAAAACGAAATTAAATCAAGAATTGCCCAAGCAAAAATGGGGTTTAATTCAAAACAAAAACTACTATGCTCCTCCTCAATCAGTTAAGAAAACAGGAAGTTGCTATTGAAGACATATGTATGGAGCATAGCCATGTACGGGTGTGAAACCTGGACAATTAGAGAAGCGGAGAGAAAGAGATTAGAGGCTTTCGAAATGTGGTGCTACAGAAGAATGATGAATATCAAATGGATGGATAAAATTACAAATGAAGAAGTTCTTGGAAGAATCGGAGAAAGAAGAACCTTGTGGAAGAGTCTGAAGAAGAGAAGAGGTCAGATGATGGGGCACACACTGAGACATGGGGGACTGCTTAGGGATATCTTGGAGGAGGTGGGAAAGAAAAGGGGAAGGGGAAGACCCAGATTAGAATATTTCAACCAAATAATTGGGGATATGGGATGCCAGACATTTAGAGAGGTCAAACAGCTGACGGGGGACAGAGTCGAGTGGAGACGGATTGTTGAATCAAACCAGTCTTAGGACTGTATACTCAATGATGATGATGATCATTTCATTGAGATTTAGGTAGGTATTGACTTTTATCTTATTATAAATATACAAAAGGAGACATCCGTGCTTACCTGAATCTAGCCTTAACTCATTTTTTTACTTTACCTCAGGGTATGGTCAAGTATTGTAATCATGCATGAAAAAAGTGGTTTTTTCCTTCTTTTTTACGAAATATCTCAAAAAGGGCTTAAACTATTTTGATTAAAAAAATTGAGCGAAACACATGGCATTTCACTCTACAAAAAAGCTCTAATAAGTGAACATCGAAAAAATTATATTTTTCGAGATAATAATTATTTTGTCAAAATGTCTGGTAGTTTGTCTGTCCGGTTGTCTGGTTGGGTGTCCGTTAGTCTGTGCGTTACCAAATTTTTGTGGACGAGCTAGCTCAATAATTAATTTTGCGAACATGAATTTAGGTCATTTATCAAAGATTTTAATAGATATGTTTATATTGCATGTGTTGGGTTCGACTCCCGAGGGGGCAAGACTCTCCTACATGCAATATAAACATATCTATTATAAAAATTTTTAAGAAAAAAATAAAAACCGACTTCAAAAATTAAGTGCAACAAATATAAAAATACACTAAAAGGTATAAAATAATTATTATCTTATTTAGTTACAACTAAACGACGAAATATTAACACGAAATTACTTTTTAAAGTCGGTGCCAAACAAACTATACCTATAAGCGAGCGTACCCGCCAAACGTACTAAGTAAGATCCGTCGAGTGCGATTCATAAAAGGTATATGTTTGGCACCAACTTCAAAAAGTAATTTCGTGTTAATATTTCGTCGTTTAGTTGTAACTAAATAAGATAATAATTATTTTATACCTTTTAGTGTATTTTTATATTTGTTGCACTTAATTTTTTGAAGTCGGTTTTTATTTTTCTTAAAAATTTTTATTTTCTCTTTTTAGTGATGTTATTAATAGTGATTATATCATCAGAACTTGACCAAATTAATATGACACCATCCCTAAGACACCCCCTTTCGGATAAAAAGAGACCATCGAAATCGGTTCATAAACAAAGAGGTTAGGTCTAAACAAACCTAAACAAACCTAATAAAAAAGGTCTAATACCTATGAAAAAAAATCGAAAAAAAAATGGGACCAATCGGAAGCTAGACTGGACCCAATGCAAAAAAAATTTTCAAAATCGGTTGACAATTGGCGGAGATATGAGGTAACATAGGCACAAAAAAAAAAAAAAAAAAAATTCAATCGAATAGAGAACCTCCTCCTTTTTTGAAGTCGGTTAAAAACTAGTGGGAATATCGAAACCAAATTTCACACGTAGTTTTGGTCCATTGAGATTAAGAGCTGATTAGATTTTGGTGCATATCGAGCCAAAATTAAGGGGGATGGGGTTAAAAATTAAAAATCTAGGCTCATTCTGACCAAAATCAACCAAATTTTGTATACATAATCAGTGGGCCACCAGAAGTCTAAAAATGCTAAAACTAACCTTCCCTACATGAATGTAAATAATTTTATTAAATATTAAATATAAGTGAGGGGCCAGGTTGTATGGTAAAGTCAAGTGGATGGCCACATCAGAACACGTCAGCTTATTTCAAAATTAAACTATATAGGTTACATGACCTTCCTCTTTAGTAATCTTTAAAGAATTTGGTGTCGGTTCTAGGTGAAACATTTTAAAAGATAATAAGTAAAAATATATTTTTCTAGGTGGGTTTCACAAATAAAACAAATATATGTTTTGTGTTTTTATCTCGATATATATTTCGGGTTATGAGCCCTTCATCAGGAGTTACAAATATATATCGAGATAAAAACTCAAAACATATATTTGTTTTATTTGTGAAACCCACCTAGAAAAATATATTTTTACTTATTCCTCTTTAGTCTTTAAATTTTACAAATATACGAGGAGTGTTCAAATGAAAAGGTAAATTTTTATTTTTCTCGAAAATCATTTATTTATTTATTCATCAATATCTATTTTGTTCCATTCAAAGTAATCCCCCTTAGATATAATACACTTGTGCCAGCGCTTTTTCCAATCCTCAAAGCACTTCTGATATGAGCTTTTTGGTATGGGCTTGAGCTCTTCCAGCGATGTGGTCTTAATCTCCTCGATCGTGGCAAATCTCCGTCCTTTGGTCTTTTGAGTGTTGAGAACAGAAAAAAGTCGCAGAGGGCCAAGTCCAGTGAATACGGTGGCTGAGGAATGATTACTGTGTGAACAGGTGCGTTATCGTGTGATGCAAAAGCCATGAATTGTTTTGCCACAAATCCGGGCGTTTTTTTCATATTGCTATGGAGGTCTTAATTTTATTTTTCACACAAAATTTCATACAGATTCTTTGATTCATTCTTTCGATAACAAAAAATCGCCAAGCATTTCTAAACAAGTTTAACCTTTATATTTGTAAAAAACAAACTAAATATGCAAGGTGGCTAATATTGTCAACATCATAGAGTAATATAGAGTGGAAGGCTCCATAAGGAGCCAATGTATTTTAGCGTATACGAGTTACAAGAGCTCTCTGGCGAGACAAGGGCAAAACTATTGGGCAATAAAATGGCGGAAACCGCTATCTTCGGGGAAAATTTTGGTGACATTATCAAGAGTAAAAAATACGCTTATATAAATATAATTTTCCTTTTCAAAACAATATTTTCTTTTCAAAACAAAATAATAATAATAAAATGATTTATTGAACTGCAAAAATTCGCAGGCTGAATAATGAAAATTATTCAAATTTAGGAGGTTCAATTAATTTAATTAATCACAAAAAAATAGTTCGATAAAAATAAAATGTTTATACAAATCAAAAGTCACTAGACTAGTCTAGAAGATAACCGCCAAAAGGAAAAATGATATCGATCTAATATGGCCTAACCGGTAGAATTCATCTGTGGCGCAGTTGGTTAGCGCAGCCTCGGCTAAAGAGGAAGACGCAGGTTCGAATCCTACCGGATGCTAAATTTCATTTTTCCTTTTCAAAACAAAAAAATAATAATGAAATGATTTATTGAACTGCAAAAATTCGCAGGCTGAATCATGAAAATTATTCAAATTTACGCGGATCAATTAATTTAATTATATATATATAACATAAAGGGTATGTATCTTTTATCTATGACAAAGGCTTTGAATGTTCTATGATCTTTGGATAGCTCTTAAGAACTAAGAGTTTGCTAAGTGCAGTCACTAGAGAGCGCTTTTTCTATATACTGTAGCCTTCCACTCTATATTACTCTATGGTCTACATATATTGGAGCCATGTGTACCAACATAACAAAAAAAGAAAATGGAAAATAGAATGTTTGTAGCCCGAGAAATTTGAAAATTTACCTTTTCATTTGAACACTCGTCGTATATATGAGTATATATATTTTTTTAAGACTGAAGATCTTTATGCGCTACCCTGTATATTGGATGTCAGAGTGTTTTTTGTCTCGAGGGTAGAACTAAGAAGCCCGGCAAGCGTGTTATTACTCTGAGGGGACGAAGCCCTCTGATATTAAATGTAAAATCTTAGATTTTGGACCTTAAATATAAATTCTTTCTTAATACTTATTTTACATTGAAAAGATTTAGTTTGCCGAGAGTAGCCGTGTTGATGATCTAAAAATATTGAAATTCGTGTGACGTAATTTATGGACGGCCCCTTTCGAAGGGCAATTGAATCAGGAAATGATATTAAAAGTATAATATTACGATACTAGTTAAATTGAATTTTAATGAAGAAAATTCGCGATAGTATTTTATATATATTGGTGGATTAGCCCTGATTGCATTTTGGTACTCGAGTTAAGGTCACAAAGTTGTGAAACCCTTCTGACATGTAGGTAATACAAGTTATCTATGACGGGTCTAATTTAATAGAAGACAATCTCCAGCGATTTATTAAGAAATTTTAAGTCTACTCCAATCTGCTCTTTTCAATTGAATTTGGAAATATTTATCTAAATAAAAGATATAGATATAGATAGAAATTTGAGTCTATTTTGCGAAGAGTTCAGCCCTTGAATGTGTGTTTTTGTTAAGAGTTTGAGGGTAGTTTTCAAGTTTCATTCTTTACTCATACACATACCTACCAAAACTTTGCATGCATTCTAAGGATGTCCTGAGGGAAACGTCCTAGATCTTATTTTTGTCGGCTCATTTTTTTTTCCCGGGATGAAAGGGTGGTTTTTGTAAAAAAAATAAAAATAAAATAAAAACAAAAAAAAAATGCGGGCAGAGGGGAAGCGATAAAGAAGGTACGTGTCTGAAATACATAGATGTAAAAACCGAGTTTGATGAATCCTTGAGAAAAACTGATGGTAATAAATCACAGCCCTTCAAAAAAAAAAATGGTGAGTTGTTTAAGAAAGAGTGACGTGGTTCATAAATACCTACTTAAATAAATAATTGTAATTGTAATTATATCTTCTATATCTTTACTTTTTACTTTACCATACAGGGTATGGTCAGGTATTGTAATCGTGCATGAAAAAAGTGGGTTTTTTTTTTGCTTCTTTTTATCGAAATATCTCAAAAACGGCTGAAACTATTTTGATTAAAAAAATTGAGCGAAACCATGGCATGTCGGTCTATAAAAAAGCTTTTATAAGTGAACATCGAAAAATTATATTTTTCGAGATAATAATTGTTTTGTCAAAATATCTGTTATTTAGTCTGGTTGTCCGTTAGTCTGTGCGTTACCAAATTTTTGTGGACGAGCTAGCTCAAAAACTCTTCTGAATATCAAAACCAAATTTAACACGTAGTTTTGGATCCATTGAGATTAAGAGCCTATTAGATTTTGGTGAAAATCGACCGAAAATTAAGGGGGGTGGAGGGTGGTTAAATAATTAAAAATCTAGGCCGTTCGGCATTAACTCAATGCCATGTTCAGTCTATAAAAACATTTAACAATATATCACATTACATTTCACAATTCACAAAGATAATATTTAACTAATGGTCTTACCTATGTTAAATATTATTGATATCTTATTTTTTAACATAGGTAAGACCATTAGTTAAATATTATCTTTGTGAATTGTGATATACCTATTAATTGTGAAATGTAATGTGATATATTGTTAAATGTTTTTATAGACTGAAGATGGCATTGAGTTAATGCCGAAACGTCTATTGTTTCTTGTTTCAAATAAAATTAAATTATAAACCCTGATGAAAATTTTTTTATTGAAAAAAAGAAAAAATAACCATCATTCTATAAGGACTCAAACTTTCTACTGGGATTCAAATAGCCTCGTTCCTGATTATAAAAAATATTATAAGAATCAAATAATTACTATTCCTGATTAATAAAATATATAATATCGTAAATTGGCTTATGGCTAGAAAGGCCGAAAAGCCAAAAAAAAAGTTTTTTGACAGGCGCTAGTACTGGTTTTATTTAACCTAAATAGATGAAATTTTTATCATTTTACGCATAATTTAAAGCTCTTTAATTTATCTAATAGATATCTCACTCAAGCTTGAGTTGTTTAGCAAAAAGAATTTAGTCTTTTTGATTTTAAGTCGATCCTCCACGTTTTCATTAAAGGTTGCCATTAATAGTCGAAACATCAAAAATTGAATTCAATAAAGTTATTCCTCTAGTAGTATATAAGAATCGATTGTTATTTTTGGTTTTAAGTCGATTTCTCTATGTCTTCAGCAAGGTAGCGGATAAGAAAACAACGCAGTTGCTATGGTTACTTATAAAATTTCATCTCAAATTTTGAGCTTGCCTCGAGACCGATTACAATACTTTACCCATGCTTCGCATTTGATAAAGTAAAAAAGATACTCAAACGTTCGGGTTAATTATTTTAATAAAATAAGTAGTTATTTTAAACCAACGTCTGTTGAAAATTTTATGGATAATACAGTTTAAAATTTATTTTATTTATTTTTTTAATTATTCATGTATTTTGATACAAAAGCATGTTTTATAAAAAAGTTTTTATAATATCAATTTTTTGTTTTATTTTATAAACTACTAGCTTCAAGCCCGCCTTCGGCGGGCCTTTTGCTAGCCAGGAGACTTCGCCCCCTGGACCCCCACGTGGCTACTTTATTGATGTTTTATTAGTTACAGAGAATAAATATAATTGTTTTATTATAAAGTCTTAAATAGATATAATTTGAGATTCTATTTAACGGCAATATACACTCATAACAAATAAGATGAAACAAATATTTAAAATGTATTAAAAATCCACTTGTTATCATTAAGGAGAAAATAAAATAAAAAGTTATATTATATGTAGGTATTATTATAGATAAGAAGACTTGAAAATTACAATTATTATTCATTTTGCTAGACACAAAAGTATGTACAATCTATTTACAAAAAATTCTCTTATTCTTAAGCTTGAGTTGTTTATCATAAAAGAATTTAGTTTTATTGATTTTAGGTCGATTCTTCCACGTTTTCAGTAGAGGTTGCCATTAATAGTCAAAACATCAAAAATGGAATACAATAAGGTTATTCCTCTATTATTAGATAAGAATCAATCGTTATTTTTGATTTTAAGCCGATTCCTCCATGTCTTCAGCAATGGATACCAATAAAATCCGAAACGTCAAAAATCGAATGTAGAATGGTTATTCCTCAACTGTTAAAAGAGAATCGTTCATTATTTTTGAATTAAAGTCAACATGAACTGCAAATTGCACGTGATATCTGATTAATAATAAAGAAATAAACATATTAATATTTCAAATGAATTTGGATAAACGATCCGTTGCAGTTTATTTTTTTAATTTTTGTTTTTAAATGTACTTTAAAAAAATAGATAGTTTTTTGAAATCTTTGTTGCATTATTAAATTCTTCTTGAACGATAATGTGGTTAGAACTATTGAGAATGAATGACACCCAAAAATCTTAAAAACAGGGCGGCCCGCCAACACTTGTTTTTTTTTTGCTCGTTTAGTTCTTTTATTATCTGGCAAGCTATGTTGGCTAACCTGATTTTTTTTTAGTTTTTTCCTGAATTTTACAATTTTATGGGCAACTTTTCCAATTTTTTTTAAGTATTAACCTGAATTGGATTATTACGAACATTTAAAAAAAAATTAGCTAAATCGATCCAGACATTTGAGAGACCTGCGCTTACAAAGAAACAGAAATTCATTTTTATTATATAGATATAATATAATTATTATGGATAAATAAAAGCATACTAGAGAGAGTTAGTAGAATTTTTGATATTTTATAATTCAATTTATATATCTTTTTTCTGTAGGTTTGGAAGGTAGCTAGCGTTTCTTTTCTGCTGACATCAGCGCTTTGCGGTGATCCTCTGGGAGGCACAAGAGATGGTTTTTGTCCGTTCAGCAAACACCACTTGCCTATTAATTCACGGAATGTTTTTTTTTAATATATATTATATATAATTCGTACAAGGAATTGCTAATTTGTAGAATAGAAAAATGTTTATTTATTATTTTTTTTTTTAATTTCTCAAGTGAATACAATTTTGAGAACTCATCAAAAAGTAATTTTTTGTTTCTTTTTTTTTTTGTTTCAGTCTATATAATAAGATTTGTTCTAAAATTTACTTTACCTACTAATTAATAATAGTATTAATAAAGTAAAGGGTGTGTAGTTTCACAGTGAATGAAATAAAACTCAAAGAGGTTTATACAAACTCAATATTATAGGAAATGATTGAGATGATCGATGAATGATTTTATTATGTTTGGCTCGAAGGGTTAGTTGGAAAGAGATTTGCCGGGCTTGGATGGAAGATGATCTTCAGAGATTACAATCTCTAATGGCGGCTTTAGTGCCAGTTAAAAATGCTATTTTAAATAAGAATTCGCACTAGGCAGTTGAAAATATGCTTTTAACAAAATAACGGCACATTGCCCGCATTTATTGCTTCTTCTTTACCGACCGTGTATACAAATTACTTCTTCAACACAAGCCGTTTCGTTCCAAATCGTTCCAAGGTTATCAGTCACCCCGGAGGGCTGCTCATTCAAACAGAGTTTTAACCAGTGACAACTCACACATAACAACTGAATGATAACAACTGAATTCGCTTCGAGGAGCTGGCTTCTTTTATAACCTAATTAGCTCTAATTAGAAATTAAGCTGATTGGTTAATTCTTCCCGCGTTTTACGTGACGTATGGATAATTTTTCCCGCGCTCGATCCTTTTATAAAAGAGGCGTGTCCTTGCTGCTCACCTGTCATTTTATCGAAAGATTTTGACGGGAAAACAACAAACGTCTTTCTCAAGGTGAAAATGAATCACTATTTTCAAAAGCACTTTACAGCGAAAGGGTGGAGAATGAAATCCACACAATATATTACGGATTATTAGTCCATCATCAGGAGTTTACAGCTTAAAACTAATAATAATTGAACGAGCATCATCAGGAGTTTACAGCTTAAAACTAATAATAATTAAACGAGCGAATTATTAGTTTTAAGCTGTAAACTCCTGATGATGGACTAATAATCCGAAATATATTGAGTTTGTATAAACCTCTTTGAGTTTTATTTTATTCACTGTGAAACTACACACCCTTTACTTTATTAATTAATATCATGTTTCACCTAAAACCTACACCACTTTCTCTAAGTAAAATTAATAATAGTATGATTCTATTGATCTTAAGCACGGTTGCCAGGGTGAGAAAAAAGGTACCACATGTGACAATTTCCAACTACATGTGGGGAAGTGGGAAAATCTTTTCAAATAATGAAAAAAGAGGCTCATTTTGGAAAAAAAGTTGGTGAAATCAGTATATCATTTTGCACAAATAAAATTTCTTGTTATTTCTCTTAAAATTCAATCAATTATTGAATATTAGAGTAAAATCTGTATATTTACAGTGCCTCACTTCCCCTCATGAGTCATAATGACATCACTAACGTAATAACTTATTACCATAGATGTTACCTAAGCAACGCCACATTGTGATATTTGCTAATCTTTTTTTTAATATTTATTTTTGTATTGCTGTTGAGACACTTTTTTGATTTGTTTAAAATCAACATTGTATTTTATTAAACATTATTATTTACATTGGTTGTATTACTATTATTATTACCTACTATTCATGAAGCATTATATGAAAATGAATGCTTTATCTTCCGTCTATTTAATTTTTTCTTTTAAAATTCAAAATTTTAGACAAAAATGTTTAATTCCTCGAGAAATAAAAAAAGTTTTCTCCTTAACCCCTAAACAATTTTAATTGTATGAGGAACGGGAGTACAATCTGAACTATGGAAAAACTATATTTATTTTGTCTAATGTAGCGGCTCGCTGTTGCTTTGGCTACGAGCCTTTAGACACGGCCGCTAGATGACTCAGTCAGATCGTTGCGACACTTTTGCATGACTGATAATATTTCAGTCATGCTATAAGTGAAGCAATTCGATCTCGACTGAGCATCGAATGGATGGAGGGGCCATCCACCAACTAGTAACCGAGGCCCTAACATCTAAAATAAATTTATTGGCGAAAAAGACCGGAAAAGACCGCGAATTAACCCGCCAGATACTTTGAATTTTGCTGTGGAGAGTAAGTTTTATTAAATTGAAAGTAAAATCTGCATATTAGCTTATAAAAAGAACAAAACATTTATGTCCAAATACAGACCAAGTTCGAAAAAGTAGTGAAATCTACTGTGCAGCCAAGTTAAATTCGCCAAGAATAATTAAGTTCAGAAAATAGTACTTTCAATTAAAATACATTCTTTCCATTTTAAATAACTATCTAGATTTATAGATTAATGTTTTTTCACAGAATGTTTTGGGTGGGATCAATATTACATTCAAAGCTTGAAATGAGGGGGAGTTAAAAAATTAAAATTTATAAATTTCCAAAGGCAGTAAACACAAAAATGTTAAAATTTAACCAAGAGACAGGCACGTAATTAAAAAAAGCGAGGGAAAATTGCAGGGTGTGTAAATATTTCATGATAGTGGAAGGTTTCAAAGAAATTAAAATCATTAAATATAGAAAACTAGAAAGCTAAAATTGCGTGGGTGTTTCTCAGAGGCAAGAAAAAATATTGTCAGATATCATCAGACACCAGAGATGTTAAGGTTGCTCGGACATTAAGACAATGTTTGATTAAAAATCTGAATTTTTAATATGTTATTAATCGATAACAAATACGTATAAAATAATTTTTGAAAAAGATCTGATAAAGAGTTTTGGTGTAGGTAATTAATTATTAAAAATCGTACTTTTAACACGTAGTGAATAGGGAATGTTGGCTGAAAGTATATAATTCGATTAATATAGCCAAATCGTATGATAAAGAAAAAAACAAAAAACTTTTATTTATATAGATACATTATCGTAGTTAACGGTAAAAAAAAAAAAAATTCTGACCCAGGGTTTGGTAAATATTCAAATCTAAATGATCAAAAATATCAGTCCGCTTCACTTAAAAATAAGTAAATCAAGTGACTCGTCTAAGTGTGGCAACGTCGCATAATAGAAAAACGCGTTTGTATCAAATTCAACCAAATTTTGTATTCATAACCTTTTATAAAAACAATCCAGAACACGTTTATTTTATTTTTACAATCAATAACAATTTTTTTTCTTTTCTATATATTTAACTTTATAGTCATATGTACTCACATCAAAACATCAACAACTGACAACTATTAGTAATGAAGCTGTTGAAGCTTTTATTTTTGTGATTAATTTGATTAAAGTTTAAATTTATTTTTTACCAAATATTTAACTTAACTTAAGCTATCAAAAATATTTGGTAAAAAATAAGTTTAAAGATGTTTTTTAGAATTTCTAAAAAAGACTTTTTAATTATCAAAAGATTTTTGAATACTGTGCCAACTTACAGATATCAGGGTTGCTAACTTCATGTAAAAATATGTTAATATACAAAATGTACCTTATATTAAAAAATCCAACGATGTAAACTATAACATTCTTGATAAGTGAATTAATTGTTATGTACTATTATTGCTATTATTATCATTTGATTTATCAATATAATTTTTTGCATTTTATAATCTTTAAAAACATGTAATGCTCAATCCGACAGGGGGCGCTGATGCCGTCGGTATATTTGTGCTTTGAGCCCAGATAAACATGATTGACTCAGTTAACCCATAATCGGAGTGGGTGCTCATACTTGAGAACGATCGCAGAATAAGTCGATCGAAACGTTGTATTAAAATTGTAATTGTTTGTTTCAATAAATAATTATAAATTAGTCATGTGTGATTTAAATAAAAATTTAAACTTTAACTGACAACTAGTAGATGCGCAGTTTCAGATCTACTTTAGGAGAAAAAATACTCGAGTCAAAAGACATTTATTTATTATTATTTCATCATTCGCGTTCATATTTTATTAAATATTTTAAAATCGCAGGGGAGTGGACAAAAAATCAAACAACATAGTTATTCAATTTACCAGACGTTTCGTCACTTTATTGATACTTCATCAGTGGCTCATTCAATATAACCTTTGTCAAAAATCTCTCAACTATAAGACAACCAGCAACGAACATTTTCTATTAAAACACAATTAAAACATTTTAAAACAATATTAGATTGTCTTTTAATAGAAAATGTTCGTTGCTGGCTGTCTTATAGTTGAGAGATTTTTGACAAAGCATTATATTGAATGAGCCACTGATGAAGTCTCAATAAAGTGACGAAACGTCTGGTAAATTGAGTAGCTATCTCTGTTGTTTGATTTTTTTGTCCACTTCCTGCGATTTTAAAATATTTATTTATTATATTTATTAATAAAATTATTTCATATATCCGATTATCAATGATGTTAGATAACATCTAGATGAAAATAATTAATTTATGTGTTAAAATTTATAATTTCAGTCGAAAAAAACATCAGATTTTATTAGTGACTTGCGGGGGTAGGCCGTCCGAGCAACCTTAATGGGTTCAAATTTAAGAAAATCCATGGATCATTCGTTGGATTATATTGCGATAAAATAATAGCTGTAAACAATTAATATTTGTATATGCATAATATCATAGTTAAATATTATGTAATAAATTATCAAACATATGAATAATGATAAGAAGCGTAATAAATAAATAAATTAGGCGAATATTTTATGTGCATTTTGTGGATATAAAATGTTTTTTATGAATATTAAAACAATATATGGGGAATGATAAGAAATTTTCAGTTTTATTACTGGGATTCAATCTATCTGTCTATACACATTTAATTTTTTTTTCTTAATTTAAAAAAATAGATAAATAAATAAAATACAGAATATATAAAATTTTTCATGTCATATCATTGACCTTAAAATCCTCTCTTCAAACAAACAAACATGCACTTTGTTTATTTCAAATAAAGAAAAAAAAGCTAAATTATTTATTTTATTTGTGTTTTCATCTCTTAAATTAAATGCATCTCAGTTGGTTGTTAAATGAATTGTTTTTTTTTAAATTATACAGTTACTGAACAAAAACGTAAGACACTGTCGTGGTACAATTTCTTTGGATTTAATAGAATTATACTATACTATAATAGCCTTGAGTCAAATTTTGCGCGCGCTACGGAAATGCCTGCCGACAGGGAGCGCTGATGCCCTCGGTATATTTGCTGGATATTAACGAGGCAAATTTGAAATATAATTGTAATTTGAACTCGAATTTCGAAATGAAATACTCCAATTGATTTTAAATTAAAAACATTAAATATATTGATAAATATTACCCCCCCCCCTTCACCACTCAAAAATTAAATATTCAATTCTTTGCGCACAAAAGAAGAAATTAATCACATCTTATTTGATTTTTTGTTTATTTTTTAATAATTTGCCACTTTTTTATAATTTTTTAAAAATCTAAATTTTGTTATTCTTATTTTTTGATTTTTACAAAATTGAACGATTTAAAACACGCATGCCCAAGTTTCTCATGGCAATACTGGATGGAGCAGCCTGTCATACAAACAACACCTGATCTCTTTTACATATTTGGAGCCTTATATCGATTATCGATCCCAAATTTAAAAAAAATGATATAATATAATTCTCCTCCTCACACGATCCCAATTATTTAAATAAATCTATTTGCACACAAAATAATATCACAATGCTGTAGATTATAGAAAACAAAATACTTCCAGATTCATATCTAGAGCCTCATTTCTGTACTGTGTCAGGACGAAAATGAGGGCTAAACTTTAAGAGAGTATGTATTTTCGGGAGTTTACAGGTATACATTTAGAGTGTGACTTTTAGAGAATACAATTTTGGACCGAGACGCTGCCCGCCAGAACCTCAGCCTTCGGCACGCCCTCGAAGCTCGTTACCTTATAATTCTCACAGCGGGTGGAAAATTAAAAATGTTCGATAGTTTTATTCAAAGGTTGAATATATTATTATTTTTTTCTTGAGAACTATTGAAATATAAAAAAGTTATGGCCGATTTAAGAATTAATGTGCCCACGATTTAATGTAGGGATGGCAACATCGTTAAAAAAGCATCAATGTATCGTATCATCGATAGTTTTTTTGTATAAAAAAAAAATACGATTTAAGTTAATTTTCTATTAGAAGGTTATACAATAATCATGTGACTCTTATAATGGACTTTTTCCAAAACCAGAGCTATTTATTTAGTAACTGAATTTAAAAATAAATTGCAACGGATCGTTGCTAAGCTTTATCCAAATTCATTTGAAATATTAATATGTTTATTCTTTTATTATTAATCAGATATCACTTGCTATTTGCAGTTCATGTTGACTTAAATTCTCATTTAACAGTCGAGGAATAACCATTCTACATTGGATTTTTGACGTTTCGATTATTAGTGGTAACCATTATGAAGACATGGAGTAATCGACTTAAAATCAAAAATAACGATCGATTCTTATCTAATACTACAGGAATAACCTATTGCATTCCATTTTTGATGTTTTGACTATTAATGGCAACCTCTACTGAAAACGTGGAAGAATCGACTTAAAATCAAAAAGACTAATTTCTTTTATGTCAAACAACTCAAGCTAAGTACTAATTTTTGTGGACCGATATGTACCAAAAACTAATCAGCGCTTCATTTTCTTAAAACAATGGTAGGTTTTCAATTTCAATTCAATCGGTGCAACGGTGTGGAAAAAATCGAGTCACGTAGATTTAGTTTTTAAGTTATAACTTGATTTCTAATTTACCTAAAAACAAGTGATAATTTGAAAATCAAAGAGGAAGCTGTTTTCTATTACATCAACAAAATATTTTAATTGCAAATATTCCTGTTTATCTGTTTAATGGGACTCAAAAATAGGTCAAAATGGCCTATTTCGTCCTTTTGACCGATAATATCTCAAAACTCTGACCTATTGTAAAAAATCTGGAAATTGCATGATAATCAGCGAATAATACTCTACTGGAATCCATTGTGTTAGGTTTACGAGGAGAATTTTTTGTCGACCAATGTTATTATTTATATCATTTATTTGGTGCTCTAAAAAAAATAAAAATAATATTTTTGAGTGACATTTTTAATGTACAATTTCCACGATTCGCTCACAGGTTTCCTATAAAAATATACTTTTAATCATTATAAAAATTTAATGATATAGGTATAAAATCCTATTGACTGAAAAAGAAAAGTTCAAAAATAACCGGACGAGAGCGAGCGACCTTTGCTGAACGAAATAGCAAAGCAAATGTGACCCAGAGAGCCAGCCAAATCGTCTTATAACGGTTAAATGTTACGCGTCTACCAAATGGCCATTATTTTTTAGATGCTCATCTTTATATATATATTTTTTCGTTTTTTATTTCCTGCCGCCGAGCTTTACCCCCCTACCCTCTTTCACTAAAATATAAAAAAACAACATGTAATCTACTTGGTTAACATGAAAAACTGCATTACTAATAAAATAAAAACTGATCCTGAAGATAGAATTGGAGGAAATTTCATTTTTATTAACGTCGCAATCATTTCAAATCAATGCTATATACCCCTTTCTGAGTCGATCACTTTATTTTATTATTATTATAAAATTAAATAAAAGAATGTGCTCTCTACTTCATCTAAATAAATATATAGAGGAAAGGTCCCTAATATGAGACACACGTTTTAAAATTAAGATTTAAGGCATAAAAATTATTGTTATGATGAGATTGATCTGTTATGTCTAATGTACATATGATATGTGTAAAACGTTGAGAATCGATCCGAATTTGCAAAACTCAAAAGCACTACAATGTTAAGCAAAAAGGTAAGGTAAATCTTATTTTTGGCGGTTTTTGCTTATAACTCAAAAAACTATCAACTTTTCGTAAATACCCTTCCTTTTCAAAATGAAAATTCATAAAATTTCCTACAATGTTCATTATTTAGATTTTTTTCTCCAAACCACCGTTCGGGCTCAAGGACGTATTTTTTCTATTTCCGCAAATCCCAAAAACTCGCACTTTTTTCGATTTTTTTCCCATTTTGACCATGAAGGAGCACGTTTTCGACAAAAGACCACTCTGTACATTTTTAAATTAGATTAAATTTTCTACAATTCAAATACAGATTTTATCTTAATTGGGTAATGTGTAATCGCGTGCGCAATGAGGTTGAAGTTTTGAAAAACTGCAATTTTTTGCAAAAAATCTCAGTTTTTCCTTCATAAAATGAAAACCACTCATTCTAGAAACTTGATTTCTATCTCATTATCTAGAAAATTTCATTTAGTTGACCGTTTACTTGGACCACTTTATTGTTAAAACTCTTAGATTTATAGATATCCAGCATTTTCCATGACGAAATTTTGTTAGCAAACCTCAGATTCGGATTCTACCCAAAAACATAAAGGATCGAAGAAATTAGAACTACCCCAAAACTTTCCGGGTAAAAACACACTTTAACTGGATTATTTGTTTTAATAAAAAAAATTCCCACTAAATATTTTGCTTTGTGGATGACCCCACACCCATTAAAAATTTTCTGGCTACGCCACTGTCCAAGATATTACGAAAACAGGTTAAATACATAAATTCTAATATGAAATTTAACTACTAGATGCACTATAATTAATTCAAAAGTTAAGATTTCACAATAAAGAACACGAGTGCCTAATATGAGATACTTCCGCATATCCAAAAATACCTGGTATCCCATATTTAGGAACTAACCATGTTGTTTAAAAAATGACACTTCACAAAGTTAATAGTCGAATTAAAATTTAATCTCCCATCCTAATTATAGAAAATTTTATGACAAATAAAAATATATAAAAGATTTCAGAATATTCACTCACATTTGACTAAAAATAATACACTTCAATGATACACTTAAAAACTCAACAAAATACGTACTATGCACGGACTGCAGCCGAAAAGCAGAGTTCTGTTACATCAATGTCGTCATCATATAATCTTGAAATCTGTTTCACATTGTTTTCGGTAGAGTTCTCCACCTTCTTATGGCTAAAATAGGAGTGTCGCATATTAGGGAACTATCGCATATTTATCACCTTTCCTCTATACAATAAGTAAATATGGTACATACAAAAGTTTAGCTATATTGACCTAAAGATATACAAAAAGTAGATTTTTCTCATATCTCAAAAGAGTCATTCAATATATTCAGACGTTTAAATAAAGAAAATAGAGAATGTTTCATGTCATTAATCATCATTACGTTTCTTTTGGTTTTTACAGATTTTTTTTTCTCCAAGTTTATTTTCGCCCATTTGTCTAGTTAATTGCTAATACTGTATATGAAAAATAGCCTTTCAATAGATTCAGATCTTGGAAACCTTCGTAAACACTATAAAGACACTTTATTTAATAAATTATAACGTTTCATTTTCCCTTATAATTAATTATTTTAAAACGTCCGATTTTTTAAAAATTATTATTAAAACTAGTATATGGAAATAAAATATTTATATAATTAAGTAATGGAGAGGATTCAGCCAATGTGTAGCCTCTGCTGAATAAAAAACTCCCAATTATGGAAAACGTTTCGGCTTTAATCATCAGTTCCTAAGAGTTGATGAGTCCCTTTTATTCAGCAGAGGCTACCCATTGGCTGAATCCTCTCCATTACTTAGTTATATACATATACAGCCATCAAAATTGTAATCAACTTTATAACCATCGAGGAATATCATCATGCTCGGACACTTATATACAAATATGGCGCTCGTCTTGAGGGACTCATCAACTCTTAGGAACCGATGATGGTATTATTTAATTAAAGCCGAAACGTTTTCCATAATTGGAGTTTTTATTCAACGAAGGCTACCATTGGCTGAATCCCTCTCCATTACTAAATTATATACATATACAGCCATCAAAATTGTATCAACTTTAAAATATTTATGTTGTTAGAGTTCGTGGCTGTGATGAAACTGTACTAGATGAAGGAGGGGTATCAGCCAAAGATGGATCACTGGGTTCAATAAAACACCTTTAATAAGACGTTTCGGCCTGAATTTTATTTGGCCATCTTCAGTCAATTAGGAGTTATACACAAAATGCGGTAATTCAATCACATATTTGTACAGCATTTTGTGTACAACCTAATTGACTGAAGATGGCCAAATATAAGGTCAAACGTCTTATTAAGGTGTTTTTGAACGCCAGTTTTGGCTGATACCTCCTCACTTCATCTAGTAAAATATTTATGTATCAGACGGTTTTCAACAAAAGAATCCTTTATTTTGTTTTTCGTACTGTTTTTGCAAAATTTTCCTTATTTTTCAAATTTAACATAAGAGATATTTTCGTTTTATATTAAAGAGAGAGCGGACACTATTTTTACTTTAGCCCCTTCTGGTGATAGTTATGATAGAGATTTTCTTTTGGAAGAACGGACTGGTATAAATATGCAATTGGATCGTTGATGAAAGCAGTCCACGGTGGTTGTAAAAAACAAAGACCCTGAGGTTTTAGGCATTATTTTGTTGTATTTGATTAAACCGACGTTTCGGAGATTTATTCTCTCCTTCTTCAGGGTCTATATAATTGAGGGAAGACGAACATTGGTTGTTGTTGGGATTTTTCCGAATGTTCTAGCAATATAAAACAACACAATACATACACAATACAAATAATAATCATCGTACTACTTACAACAAAAAGTCAATGAAAATGGTTCAAGTCATGGTCCCTTTCTGTCTCCTTTGAGCAATGCCGAAAAAACATTTATAAAGTGCCTTTTATCTATGAAGTAGAAATACTAGTAGCTCAAGCGATTGATGATCAATATGTTGTGGATCTCTCTATGAAATAGAATGAATGTATAACTATGTCCCCACCAATCGTTGGATGCTGCAGAATATCGTTGCTCATATCAGGTCTAGCTGTTGTTTTGGCCGTTTTTTTATTCATGTTACAAATTCTTTACATTTGATAAATATGGATAGTGTTATCGGTCCCAAAAAGTTTTTTGCAAAATTATATACCTTAGTTCTTTTTTTTTTTTCCTTTTAAAAAACATAGTTGAATGGAAGTATAGTGGAATTTTAATGGTAATAAATGCTAACCTTATTTCTGCGTCTTCTATATCATCTTTCACAATTAATTCTTTTAAGCAATTGTGAATTTTATCTAAAAGTGACACGTCGAGTACATGTAAACTAAATTTTTCAACGTGATAAAATCAAAGTATTTTCAATAATATAGCTAAAGTGATTTAAATAGGAGATCTGAAAAAAATATTTTCATATTCTTTAAATATGGTACCGTTAAAATGGTCGATAATTTTTGATATTTCGATATTTACTGAAAGTGGTTTTAAAATTTTTTAGAATACTGAAATTCTTATCATCCACCCATACAGCATTTTTTACTTTACCATACAGAGTATGGTCAAGTATTGTAATCGTGCATGAAAAAAGTGTTTTTTTTTCCTTCTTTTTTTCAAAAATATCTCAAAAACGGCTTAAACTATTTCGATTGAAAAAATAAATTGAGCGAAACTCATGGCATTTTGCTCTACAAAAAGCTCGCCACGAGCTAACATCGAGAAAAAATTATATTTTTTTCGAGATAATAATTGTTTTCGTCAAAATGTCTGTTAGTTAGTTGGTTAGTCTGTGCGTTACCAAATTTGTGGACGAGCTAGCTCAAAAACTAGTGTGAATATCGAAACCAAATTTCACATGTAGTTTTTGGTCCATTGAGATTAAGAGCTGATTTGACTTTGGTGCATATCGACCCAAAATTAAGGGGGGTCGAGGGGGGGGGGGTTAAAAATTAAAAATCTAGGTCGTTTGAGCAAATTCAACCAAATTTTGTGTACATAATCAGTGGCTCCCCAGAAGTCTAAAAATTACCCAAAAACTAACCGCCTAAAATGGGAAGGGGTCAAAAAATGAAAATCTTGGCCGACTGCAAGCTCAACCAAATTTTGTATGCATAATCGTTGTTGCCCTAGGGTTTTAAACATGAAAAAACTAACCCCCCTCCCTTACATGATTATAAATAATTTTATTAATATTAATTTTAAGTGAAAGGCCGGGTTGGCTCTGGTAAAGTCAACTGACACATCAAATACCACGTCAGCTTATTTCTTTTATTAAACTTTAAATCAAACATAAGTAAGTAAGAGACTTTACGTTAAAAATCTTCTGCAGGCCTCTTTCGCTTGTAGTTGGCCATTGCAGTATTTCAGCATCATGAAAGTCTGCAAATTGCCAGGTATGTGTTGTTTCACCTTTGTCAATGAGCCCTAATTTTCAGATGATTATTAGGTACTTTGCCACTATAAAAGGGCACATCTCCTAGAGTTGGGATCTTTTCGAAATTATTTCTGTACACCCCATGACGTTAACAGTAAAATTAATCTCAACAAAAACACTTGTGTAAAAAAAGGCCAAGTTCGATTAATAA